>PVJC01000351.1:0-133263 GCA_004026665.1 Murina feae
TAACAATTGTTTCATTATAGACGCTGCGAGGTGAAGCAGAGGAGGCTTCCTTAGTAGTTAGAAGGCCGCCTTAAAGGAACAGTGTATCAATTACCCCAGGCCTTCAAGGAACAGTATCAATTATAGGAGAAAAAACTCCAGAACCTGTGTCCAGCCGGCCTTGCTGGGACGTTGGGTCAATGGGAGCTGTGGGCAGCCTGAAAGGCCCTCACCTAGGCTGGTCAGGCACGCCAGCAGGTGGACATCCCCTGAGGGGTCCCAGACTGCGAGAGGGCACAGGCCGGGCTGAGGGACCTCCCGAGTGCACAGATCGGCTGCAGGGCGGGATAGCGCAGGACCCAGGACCCGTGATGGGAAACAGGCGGCAGGGTTGGAGGGCACCGGGAAGCGGGTAAGAGGTGGCAAGGGGCCGGTGGCCTGCTTGGTGGCTGCCCAGGCTCTTTGCGGGGCATCGTGGAGCAGGAAAGCAAGGCTGCAGGGGCCGGGGTCCTGCTTGGCAGCTCCCAGACCCCTTGGCGGCACCGGGAAGTGGGAAAGGAAGGCAGCAGGGGATGGGTGAGTGGGAAAGAGTTGGCGGCCTGCTTGGCGGCTTCCCAGGTCCCTTCTGAGGATCAGGGAGCAGGAAAAGGCTGGCCTGACCACGAGGCAGAGTTTTCCCTGCTTTCTGGTGGCTGGAGGAAGATGGGCAGTAGGCAAGCTTGGGAGGCAGGCCGCCCGCAGCCCTGGTCACAGCTCAAAAAAGAGAACAACATGCAGGGAAGGGCAAGAGTCTGAGAGATCAACATAGAAGGGGTGCCTGCTCCAAGCCTCCACGGTGTGCCTGGGGGCAGGCCCCCAGCAGGTAGACACACACAGGAGGACTGCTCCGAGCCTCTGATGCGGCTGGGGGCAGGTCTCCAGTGATGACACACACACATACACACACACACACAAAAGGCGCCTGGCAGACTGGGGCCATCATAGGACATCCACTGAGGGGTCCCAGACTGTGAGAGGGCACAGGTCGGGCTGAGGGACTCCCTCCACCTCGAGTGCACAAATTTTTGTGCACCGGGCCCCTAGTATTGATATAAGAAAATATTGCTGGAAGAAATTAAAGAGTTCCTAAATAAATGGAAAAAACATTTCATGTTAATGAGTTAAGACATTTAATAGAATTAAGATTGGTACTCTCAAATTGACCTACAGATTCCATGTGATCTTTATCAAGATTTTAGCAACTTTTTTTCTTGAAATTGACAAATGGATGTGAAAGCAATGTGAAAATTTATAAGGAGCCCAGAAGAGCAAAAACAATTTTGTAAAAAAAACATGTTGGATGGATCACATTTCCTGATTTAGAAGTTTCTGCAAAACGATAATAATCAAGATTGTTTTACTCACATATACAGAAATGAAATAAAGTTGAGTGTCTACAGATAGACCTTTTTTCTTATAGTCAATTGATTTTTGACAAGGGTGCTGTATGAATTTAATGGAGAACATTGTTTTCTTAGAAAATGATGCTGGGAAACTGTAATAACATTGGACTGCTGCCACACACCATATACAAAAATTAACTCAAAATGGAACTAAGACCTGAATATAAGAGATAATACTATAAACTTTTATAGACATGTCACCAAAGCACAACAAAAATAGATACATTGAACTACAAAATTAAAAACTATTGTGCATCAAAAGCCACTATAAAGTCAAAAGACAAAAACAGAATGAGAGAAAATATTTGCAAATCAGACATCTGATTAGGGTCTACTATCCAGAACATATAATGAACTCTTACAACTTGTGGTAGGAAGAATAATGGTCACATAAAGATGTCCAAGTTCTAACCTTAGAAACTGTAAATGCAGTGGTGGGCAAAAGTAGGTTAAAATTGTGAGTATGCAAAATACAGTTTATTCTTGCATTATTTTTATTAATTATTGTATTAGTTCTTTGAATTACATCTGTTATATGCTACCTTATGTGGCAAATGATACTTTGTGAGGTGATTAGGCTAAGGACCTTGAGGAGGGGAGATTACCCTGGACTATCTAGGTAGGTCCAATGAAATCACAAGGTCCTTAAGTAAGGAAGGCAATAAAGGCAGAGCTAGACATATGGCCATAATAGTAGGGGTTGGAGTTTATAAATAAACTGCCTCTTAGGGTCATAGTGAGGACAAAATGAAGGATTTCATGTGACATGCTTAGCAGAGTAACTAAGCTATTGTTACATAATTATAATCTAATCCCTGGAATTTGGTTAATCTGACTTTCTCTGAGATGACAAATCAAATTCCTAAGCCTATACCACAGAGGAGAAGAACTGGATCCAGTAAAACTTTCCAGGGATAAACTATTCTATATGAATCTCATAGGATTTTATAAAACAGAATAATTTCATAAAATAAAGGAGGAGGCAAAAAACCCAAACACATTGTTAGCTGCTGTCAAGTAAGATTAAACTTCAATCATACAAAACAGAACAAGCCACAAACAGAACAAACACAACCAACTGTCACTGCCATTTCATAAAAGAAAGGACATTTCAACATTAAAATATAATAAAAATAATCTTGGAATAAATAATGGCTCTTTAAATAACTTTGGCTTGTTAAAAAGTTTACCAAATTTACTTTTGTTTTACAATTTGATGCAGATCAGTAAAAAACATCTTCGTTTGTTTTTTGGTGCCAGCGAGTGCACCAACATTTAGTAAAGATTGATAGAGATCATGTTGGCAAATCTGTTGATAAACTTGTTGATGTTGCTGATAGACACTCCATATTTGCTCCTCAATTAATATTCATATTTGCACTAAACAGTCTATAGTGCCCTGGACGTCCTCCATGTGTGAACAAATATCCACACATGATGTCACTATGTCAGATTGTAAAAAACTATCATAAGCAAGGACAGAAAAGAAGTTCACAACAAGAATCTGTGTTTTTTAGTATGTTATTATGCTCTAGATGCTCTCTTAGGGTTTTATTTATATTATTTCACTAAAGCACCACAATATTCTCTTTAGGGAATAGTAGTGAAAGCTATTATTTGTAGGTAAGATTATTCTCATTTACAGACATGGTATCCAAGGAATACAGAAGTTACATGTAATCCTATCTAATAAAAGAGTAATATGCAAATTAGATGTCACTCCGTGACAAAGTTGGCTGCCCTCATGGCCACAAGATGGCCTCCCCCAGAGTCACAAGACCTTGGCACCCAATCAGGCTCAGCCTCGTTGCTGAAGTGGTCAGGCCTGTTAGCCAGGCAGGTGGTGAGGGAGACGGGGGGCCCGAGGGATGGAACAGTTAATCAGAGGGGGCTAGGGGGTCCCCTGTTCAGGCCAGAGGCCTCAGCCATGGGCAAGAGCGGAGCCTGTGATAACAGAGGCCTGGAATCTGTGAAACCAGCGATCAGAGGGGCTTGGGGGTCCCCTTCCCAGGCCTGCATCCTCAGCCAGAGGTTACAGGCCTGGGAAGGGGTGGAGCTGGGATTGGAGGGGGAGGGGTGGAGCCATTGATGGATGTGAACTACAAAGAAAACACCTTTTCTTACTGCTCATTGGCTAAGCTCCCTGTATGCCACTGGTAATATTCTTAGTAACTTGGGTAATAAGAATCCAAAAAATCAATCTAGGACTTTTCCACCACACTCCTGGAGGAATAAAAAATGAAGGTCCACTGCTGGAGGGCTAAGAAATGTCATAGCCTGCTCTAGCCAGTTTGGCTCAGTGCATAATGCCTCAGCCTGCTGACTGCAGGGTGTGGGTTCAATTCTGACCGAGGGCATGTACCTAGGTTGCAGGCTTTTTCCTGATTGGGGCCCAGGTCAGGGCTCATGCAGGAGGCAACCAATCAAAGTGTTCCTCTCACTCTGATGTTTCTCTCTGTCTTTCCCTTCTCTTCCACATTCTCTAAAAATCAATGGAGACATATCCTTAGGTGAAGATAAAAAAAGAAAAAAAAAGAAATGTCATATCCTATGAAAGACACATCTTGAAAATGCCTAAAGAAAGTTGTCATTTTTTCATGGTGAAGGGACTGGAGTTTGTGTTAATGAAAACATTTTGGTGGCTGTGGTGACTGGCAGTGACTACAGCAGCAGGGTGATGGGGCTGGTGGCTTCCCCTGATTAGCCTGGTAGCCTCCCACAAAAGGAGGCCAGATTGCAGCTTGGCCCGTTCCCCAAGGGGAGCAGAGAGCGGGCCTAAGCCATCAGTAGGACACCCCCTGAGGGCTACCAATATGTGAGAGGGGGCAGGCTGGGCTGAGGGACCCTCCCCCCCCACAGTGCATGAATTTCGTGCACTGGGCCCTTAGTAATTCAATAAGTAATGGAGCTAGAATTTCATCCCAGGTTGTCTTACTCCATGACCCAGCTCAACTGGTCACGGGTCATCTCTTTATCCACAGAATTTGTTAGGTAAAGAAGATAAACACATAAACAGATTATTTCAACAAAATAATATATATTATTTTAAGACCTAGCCAAGCATAAATTACTTAGAAATACAGAGAATTAATCATTGACCCATTCTGTGGTTCAGAAAATGCTTTTTAAAAACTCCTCATCAGAATATATGTTTTTATCAATTTTTAGAGAGAGAGGAAGGGAGAGAGAGAAATCAATGTGAGAGAGTAACACTGATTGATTGCTTCCCATATGCAACCCCAACCTGGGATCCAATGCACAACTTAGATTGTGCATTTCCTGATTGGGAATCAAAGCAGCAACTTTTTGGTGTACTGGGATGATGCTCCTACCAATTGAGCTACCCGGCCAGGCCTGGAAAGGGCTTTTCTTAGGAGATGATGCTTATGTTTATGAAGAATAGAGAAGGTAAGAAGGACATTCCTAAGAGTAAACAGCACCAGCAAAGGAATGGATGAACAAAAAAAATGTAGAAACTATGCAGCTTGTGAAGGTCCATGTGGTTCAAGATAAACAAGTGTAAAGCACTTAACGCATGTTTTTAAAAAATAAAGTTAATGTTCAGATGGAAGTTTACAATTATAAGGGAATTGGGGGGGGGGTAGAGCACTTTGCTCCTCCCACTCTTCTCTGCAGGGAGCATCTGTGAGCAACAGGATGGCTTTAGATGACCAGACATCTGCATCACAGCTTCTCTTCCATGCTTGGCTCAGGTGAAGAATACATACTTCTTGAGTATTTATATTGAGCATTTTTGCAGTGGGCTATGGAGCTTCTTGGTGTACCATTGCTTCTTATTTTAAGTATTAAAGCATGAGACAATGGGAATGATGGGCTAAGCAGTGACTTAGCACAAAGGGCTGGATTCTCTCCTGATATGAGACCATTTCCACCTGAAGGCATACCAATGGATTTGTTTACATTACAGATTTAGGAAGCATTTTGGAATTAAGATGGTTCTTTCAAAGATGTATTAAAATTGAAACACAAAATCAGGCTTTTGGGAGATTATTAATTTACTTTTATGGCATATAGGAGGCCATGTGGTCAATAACATTTCTTAAAATAGTACTAGCCAGTACTAGCCATTTTAGTTTAATGATCTTTGTACCTAAAGGCACAGCTATAAAAGAATAAGGGCCTGGTTTGTTATACCTCCCAGAAAATAATTCATAAGAGCAAAAAAGAACTAATTTATGCATGGCCTGTATGCCACACAGATAGCTGGGAATCACTGGTGGATTTTTGAGAGTGAAATCTCAACTATTCAGGTGTAACACATAGTATTTCCACGTGAAAGTGTAGTGAATGTATTAATGAATGGAAGCCAGAAGGAGAGCAACAGAAGGCTATTGTAATCATTAGCTGGGGGACGAGTATGGGCTAGGAAGTCTGGTAGATCAAGGTTTAAATCCTACTTTTAAAACCAGGGATCTACTACTGGTTGTTACTCCTGGAAAGTTACTTCATTCTTTTCTAAGTAAATTTAAGATTCCTCCACTGTATGGAGGAATATCAGAGGATCTAACTTTCAGGTTCATTGTGGGATTTAAGACATGATTTGTGTAGAGTGCCCCACAGAGCACCTGCCATAATAAATAAAAAACATTATCATAGCATGGAATTTTTAGGTTCTCACCACCAGGGAGCAGATGATCAAGGCAGGAGCTGCTGAGCTGCGGTGACTTGGCAGTGGCAGTTCTCCAGTGAAGCACCCTGGAACCAGAGTGGAGTGAGCCATATTCTGAGGTGTATCACCCAAGAACTGCCCTCTCGCAATCTGGAACCCCTCAGGGGATGTCAGAGAGCAGGTTTCAGTCTGATCACCACAGGCCAGGCCAAGGGACCCCGCCTGCTAGAGGGCTCACTCCGCAGATGCCCTTCAAGCCCAGGTGCTGCCCCAGGTGCCCTGTTTGGCTCCAGGGTATGTCCAGCCCATCTCGCCCAGTCTCTCCCCCCACCTGCACCCCCAACTGGCCACCTTCTAATTAACTTCCTTTCAATGGGCATGAGTCCATGTTCTAGGGCACTAGTTAAAAATAAGAGAACAGTCCAGCTGGCGTGGCTCAGAGGTTGAGCAAGGACCTATGAACCAAGAGGTTATGATTTGATTTCCGGTTAGGGCATATGCCCAGGTTGCAGGCTGGATCCCCAGTGTGGGGTGTGCAGAAGGCAGCCAATCAATGATTCTCTCTCATCATTGATGTCTCTATCTCTCTCCCTCTCCCTTCCACTCTGAAATCAATAAAAAAATATATAAAAAGAGATTTTTTTTAAAAAAAGTAAGAGAACAGAGGCTCAGGAAAGTTAAGAGACTTGCCCAAGTTCATAAGCCAGTGTCAGAGGAGGAAACACAATGCAGGTGGCCCAGGCCTGGATCCTGCACACTCAACCCCCGCTCCCGAGTGTCACCTCTGGATGTGATCATGAAGACATATCAGATAGCATACATGGAAGTGTGTATCCTTTTCATTGTTCTTATTGTCAGTTATGTAGTAATTAACTACCAGTGTCTTTGGCGCAACTATTATTGTTTCACTCAAACATAGTTGATGCTTAAAAACATTAACTTGGATTAAATAGTTCCTAGCAAATTAGTGATAGAAGGATTATACACAACTGCACAGAAAGAGGGATTCTGTTCTTTTATTCAATCAAAAAGTATTTATTGAGCACTTAGTATGGACTAGACACGATTATACTTAAGATGCTTATTAGATGTCAGAGTAGGAATGTTAAACAGACAGTAGGAAAAGTGATTAACTTGGAGATAACCCATGTCAAGCTTAAAGCCACTAATTCCAGATTTTTTTTTGGGGGGGGGGACGACCGTAATCTTAGTTTTAACAGGCTTACAAACAAGTAAGAATTTCCCGAGGAACCACATTGAGTTCAAACCTGTGGTTTTAGCTGGTCGTTCTGGGAGATGGGTGTGTGGTGTTTGCTTGGGGCTGGTTCGTGGATTAGTGAAACAGTGAATGCAGCCTTTCTCCATTTGGAATACAGAAGCCAAATGTAAAGGAAACAATCTACTCTAATAAAAGAGTAATATGCAAATTGACCATCACTTTGAGATGCCCAAGCCATGTCCACCAGCCAAGCCACACCCACCAGCCAATCAGAGCAGCTGAATGCAAATTAACCCAGCCAAGATGGTAACCGGCAGCCACGGAGCTGGAACAAGCAGAAGGCTTGCCCTGGCGATGCAGGAAGCTAAGGTTCCTGTCTGCCTACGCTGGCTGTGGCAACAAATTTCTACAACAAAGTTTTAATTATAGAAGGTAAATAAACCCCAGAGACCTGCTTCCAGCCTTGGGCTCAAGGAGACTCTGGGAGCCTGGGTTGTCAGGGGCAATGCAACCTGGGCTCTGGTTAAAGCAACAAAGTTTCAACTTTATTTTTTTTTTAATTTTAATTTTTTATTTTTTATTGCTTAAAGTCTTACAACAAGTGATAGATAGGTCTCCATTTTTTTCCCTTGCCCTTTCCCCTCCTCCCTAACCCCCCAGTTTCTTGTGTCCATTGATTATGCTCATATGCATGTGTGCAAGTCTTTCAGTTGATCTCTTAATTCCCCCCCATCCCTCCCCAGCCTTCCAGCTGTAGGATGATAGTCTGTTCAAAGCTGTTCTGTCTCTGTATTTGTTTATGTTTATCACTTTAGAAGTTAAATAAATCCCAGCCAGCCTCCCTGCAAACAGCCATCATCCCCTCACCCATGCTGGCCAGGCATGCCAGCAGGTGGACATCCCCCGAGGGGTCCCAGACTGTGAGAGGGCACAGGCCAGGCTGAGGAACGCCCTCACCCCAAGTGCACAAATTTTTGTGCTCCGGGCCCCTAGTGCAATATAATAGTGATATTCAACAAAATTTATGTAGAATACATTTTTAAAATAAAAAAATATCAGATTAACTATACTTTTGCATTTAATAAATGTTTTGAGTTAGTATCATTTTATCTTTTAAAGAAATATTCTTTTACATTGGACCAATTCTCTATGTTCACAAGTGAATTTTACATTTTGATTGCACATTCATTTTATTTCCTGGCATAATGAAATTCCAACTGAGCAACAGCACCAGTTCTGAAAATGATTTGGTTATTTGGAATCAGAAAATTCACATTAGGCTGAAATGCAACAAATCACTCATTACTTTGTCTTTGAAAATATTAAAGAGAGTTTTCTGGTTTTACTGCATCTAGTAACCATCAGGGTTTCATCCCGCACGGTGCCAAATTTCATTGCATTGCCCTCATGGCACAGTTTGTTAAATGTGAAGAAGTGGCCTGATTGCATGCCTTTGCTAAGATTCTCACTTAGACTGCTTTGGTACTAGGTGGCCCTTATTTAGTCCCGTTACTGACAGACATGTTTGTTTGACTTTGTTTATATAGTTCACAGAAAACAAAAGCACATCTGTGTTTCAAGGGCTGGGATTATAATGAAGTAGGCAACATAGACACTTAAATATCCCAACAGTATGCACAGGGTATAGTTGTTACTCTTGGTTTTAATGTTATTACTTTTTAAAGATATTTTAATTGATTTCAGAGAGGAAAGGAAAGGAAGAGAGAGAAGAAACATCAATGATAAGAGAGAATCATGGATCTGCTGCCTCCTGCACATCCCACATTAGGAATTGAGCCCACAACCCAGGCATGCACCCTGACCAGAACTCTAACTGTGACCTCCAGGTTCATAGGCCGATGCTAACTACTGAGCCACACTGGCTGGGTAATGTTATATTTGAAGAGCTTACAAAGGAGAAATATGTAAAGAGAGGTAAATGCTAGCTTGACTTTGGGCTTTGAGGGAATTGTTGAAAGAATTTAAGCATAAAAACACATAATCCTTCACTATGGTGGACCTTTGGAGTATATACGAATGGAAACAGAGATTGCTGACAAGGAACTGAGCTAAAAAGGATATTAAATCATCCAGATGAAAGCATGCATGTTCCTGTGTTAGTTTGTTCTTTCTGTGTCTATGATGCTAGGAAATACAAGTATAGCCAATCTTCCCTTCTCTAGAGTGTCCAGTTCTAAGATGTGTTTCCTTTCTTTGTCTCAGCTGGGGCTCTGATATCGAATGCATTGTCTATTTTCTTGAGTTCACAGGATGGGTGCTGCTTCTCCTTCCTAAAGAAGAGGGGCTTATCAGCCACAGCAGGCAGCCACTGTTATGCTCAGATTTCGTGATCCCCAAAGACCACCAGGGAGCCCAAGTCCGATGCAAAAGCAAAGAGCCTTTAATGGAGCTAGCTCGAGCTCATTCCCACACACACTCACCAATGCAGTGGTAGGGCGGAGAGAGAGAGCGAGTTCCCACAGAACTAAGGTTTTATAGGGGGTCTGGAAGTAGTGGGTGGGGTAACGAGTGTGGCCCCTGTTGATTGGTCGAGGGAAGGGCCTGGGTTTGGTTGCTCAGGGAGCAGGATGCAGTTAGCCTAACTGGGCATTTCCTCTGCATCCCTATTGGCTGGTTTGAAAAGGGGTGGGGGTTGAACAACTGTTAACAAAAGGAACAGTTTGGAGTCAGTCTTGCACCTCCCTTTCACCACTTCTCCATGCAGTTCCGTGATCTGAAATTATCTGGGACTTTTTATTCATTGTATAGATCTACTGGTGTTCTTTTATCAAATCCTAGAAACGAGGTTTGACATTAAATGCCTTCCTAAGCAGTTACTGTATGTGCTCTGCTCCATCCGGCTCATCTGATGGTAAAATTGAGATGTGACAACTTTTGCTTTGTAAATTCTCTGGCATAATTGAATATGGAAAAAAAATGTGCTCTACAGCAACTACCGACATAGTATTGGCTTGTGAATTGAGAATTGATATTGAAAATAGTAGTTTTTAGACAATCTTAGCCTGAGTGTATGTCCTAGTGATGTATCTTACCTGTAATTGTTGGTTTTAAGTAATAACAAGAATATCTTTTAGATCAAATTTTTGTTAACTATCACATGAATATTAAACAGCACATATGAGATAGCAGCTAATGGAAGCCTTGTTTCCTGTGCTTTGTTTTGCTGAATCTGCAGACAAGCAACAGAGCCCCTCCTTCCCCTGAATGCAGGGCTTTGCATTTGTATCCGCTGGCCTTTCTCAGAGCCCACTTCTTTTTTTTTTTTAAATATATTTTATTGATTTTTCACAGAGATGAAGGGAGAGGGATAGAGAGCCAGAAACATCGATGAGAGAGAAACATTGATCAGCTGCCTCCTGCACACCCCCTACTGGGGATTCGCCTGCAACCAAGGTACATGCCCTTGACCGGAATCGAACCTGTGAGCCTTGAGTGTGCAGGCCGATGCTCCATCCACTGAGCCAAACCAGTCAGGGCAGCGCCTACTTTTTAGCAGGCAGCAATAAGTAAATGCTGAAATTGTATAAACTCAATAACAAGCTAATTTAGCATATTCATGTGTTATCAAAAACACTCTTATCGATCACTTACATACTAAGCAAACCATTCATATAGGAACAAAACTCCCACATGTACCCATTTATCATTTTCTGGGTTTCTAATGCTGGGGTCTTCTGAAATAAGGACTGCAGTGTTTTCATCCTCCAGGAACCCACAGTGACAACGCTATACATTATTACAAAACAGCATGAAGTGTCACCATAGATGTGCACAGGTACTCACTATGGTGTGCCTGGTATGAGGAGAGGGCTGCCCATTTCAACCTGGAAACACATAATTCTAGAAATTTATTCTAGAGTTGGAGGCAATCTCAGAGCTCATGATGCAACTTTCAGTCTCTCTTCTCAGGCAAGTAAATAAAACCATCTTTAAAATAAATCACAAGCAGCTAAAAGGCCCCATGAGTTGGAAACAGCCGCTTCTCGGCCAGACAACAGAGTATCACGGCCTGGTCTTTCTGTAATCACCCTGCAAAGATGGGGGGCACCTTTTTTATCTAATACAGAAAAGAAACACAGAGAGTCAAGCAAAATGAAGAGACAGAATTATTTCCCCACAAAAATAAGTAAATATAACCCCAGGAGGGAAAATGTAATCAAATGGCGATAAGTAATCTACCAGATGAAGAGTTTAAAAGCATGGTCATAAACATGCTCACTGACTAGGGAGAAATTTGCTGAACAGAACAAGAACTTCAATAAAGAAATGGAGAAGTCCAGACAAAAATTATGGAGTTGAGAATACAATGCATAAAGTGGAAAATACATTAGAAGAATTTAATAGTAGATTAGATAAAGCAACAGAAGAAAAATCAGGCATCTTAAAACATGGAGTGGAAATTACCAAAGAAGAGCAGCAAAAAGGAAAAAATTAAAAACTTTTTAAAATTTAAGAAAATTAAAGAAATTAATTTTTTAAATTAAGAAATGAAAAAAAAAAATGAAGATAGCAAATATGGAGGCAGGCAGGACAGCTGCAGTGCAGCAGGTACTGCCCTTGCTCCCCGGGGCCAGAACTACAGCTGAACTGCTGTGCAATCAACTGGAAACACTGAGAGAAGTACAGCTGACAGGAAACAGGAGACCTCAGGGGCCCTGAAGGAACAATGCACAGTCTGAGAAAAGGGGGAGTCGTGCTCCACTGAGAGAGGTGTTCCTGGACAGGACAGCCCCTGAGCCAGTGGGAGAGGCTGTCCCCAAACTTGATCCTTGACTTCTCAATGAATTTCTATGAGACCCTGACTGCGTTGTGAAAAGCCAATTTATTAAAGCATGCACCTTTACTGAAAAAGCAAAGCAAGCAAGCAAACTTATACATCTGGCTTATGAAGCACAGAGGGCTCTCAGCCAATCAGAAGAGCAGGTTGGGTGGGGGGCGTTATATACCCTCCTGGCTATAGGCTTCAACATTCCTCTGCTGACTACTTTGTTGCAGATCAATTCTCAAGGTCCTTTTTTTTCACTTTGTGGTGGCCTTCCCAGACAGAATTCACGAAAGGCAGCTGGCAACTTTAACTCACTAAGCCTGAGACCGCTGGCTTCTCTGCTTAGGGAGTGAAACGCCCTTTTTTCCTTTCCCCTTTCCCTGTCCCTTTCTGCATTCTCTCATTAGGGAGGTTTTTTAATATTTGCTTGGCTGTCCTTGGCCGGGGAAGATAATGGCTTGTTAGTTACAAGCTGGCTGCAAATTGCCCACACTGCTTGGCCTTGTTTTAACTTAGCCTGTCTCATTCCTCCTGCCCCGGCATCCTGAGACAGAGGAAGCGCTGCACAGCGTGGGTCGGAGGGAACCAGTAGACTCTGTCTGCTTGGGAGCTTGGGCCACACCTTGCAGGGAAGGAGCACATCCATTGTTAGCAGCTCAGCCAGAAGCTCTGATCCCTGAAAAGGCCTTGCTGAGGGGCATGGGTACAAAAAAGGGGCCGGGGCCTGCACCCAGCAGTGCCTTGTTGGACCCTCCCCATTCCTGGAAGGCATGGTGCAGAGCCCAATGAGAGGCTAAATAGTTTGGCCAAGGGAAAGGATTATTCCACCTCTAGCTCTGGTTCAAGCTGCTCCCTCACCTGTGGAGGCTCCATCCTGTGGGGTTAGCAGGACACAAGCCACAGGGCACAGCAGAGCAGGAAACAGGGAGATTTTAGCCTGCACTACGGACGCCGAGAGCCGAGAGCACTCGGCCCGCTTTGCTGAGACCTGCCCTATGGAGAGGTCTGAATTCTGTGCTGGGCTGATTTTGTAACCCTCCTGCCACCCAGGGCTGCGCAGAGCCAGGGTTTCTGGGCTATATTCCCTGGGAAGACTTTTATTGGGTAGACAGACTAGTGAGGGCTAGGTTTTGTGACTGCGTTCTGGGGAGGCTGGTCTGAGCCCTGTGCAAGTTCAGCCCATCTCAGGAAGGAGAGGAGAGCTGGTCTCCCCCTCCTGCAGGCTGGAAACACCATCACAAACAGGAGAGAAAGGCCCAGTGCCTCTGGGCACAGTTCAGTGGGGACAGGAGAATAACTCAGAGCAGGACATCCCAAGTGACCCTCAGGGGCTATTGACTAGGGTGGGGAGGCAATGCTCAGCCCCTCCCAGAGGCTGGGCCTGCTGAACTCTTTATCAGAGACTCTTTTGATTGATCCCAGGGAACCCAGGCAGCTGAAACTCCCTGCAGAAAGGCACCTTGCAGAGCTGGGCTGCACAGAGAGCTGATGTTCACCCAGCAGTAACCCGAGAGGGTCCACAACCCTGGGTGGAACACTGGGCAGAGAGCAGGACAGGGGCTTGACTGTGTAGCTATGGGAAGAAAAGAGATCAACTTCCTGACTTCGCTTCCGCCTCAAGCACACTGAGTGCCTTGCCCCCAACCTGCAGACCTGCTTAGATCTGCCATCTGCTGCGATCTGAGTTAGAGGAGAACAGCGCGGACTAGGAATCTGTGCCTGCACAGCTCCTCTGATCCGCGGGGACGCAGACACCGAGCAGTTGCATCCTTGACAGAAGCCCTGCCCAGGACGGCCAGCTACACAGAAAGGCTGAATTGTCAAGAGGGAGAGATTTTTGCATTTAATTTTTTGGATTTTGTTTTGTTTTGTTTTGTTTTTATTTCCCCTCCTACTGTGTGTGGTGGCAAGGGAGTTCCAGGGAGCCAGGCAGAGCTGAGGTGTGCAATGGTATCTCCTGGTGGGTTTCTGTTCAGGAGCAGAGGGCCGTAGGCTGGGCCCTTCTGCAGCATTACAGGGAGGCAGGTCGAGCTGCCCAGTGAGGACAGCCAGTGCAGCCCTGGGGAAAAGAGAAGGGCCTGCCTCACTCCCACAGGTTGCAAGCACTGCCCCCAACATGGGTCTGCTTAAACCACCGCCCAGTCCCAGATACTCGTGCAGAGCCAAGATCCATAGGGAAAAGGAGAGCACATCACAGCTGGGACATTTAAGAAAGGAGACCTGAGGCAGACCCAGAGGTCGTGCCTGCTGGACTGTTTGGGACTCTGCCCTGTCAAGTGTCAGACTCGTGGCTGAAAGCTGAATGCCAGGTACAGATAGTGACTGACATTGACCACACCAATCAACCTACCGGATGCCTGTGACCTGCACACCTAGGGACCTGTCTTGCACAATATCTGAGCAAACTCCAGCAAGTGCTACAAACAGTAGTTTCAAAGGGTGAAAATGTTATTTTGTATATAATCCCATTTCTTCAAGATTTCACTTTGTTTCTGCTTCTCTTTCCCCCTCATATCTTTTTTTCTCTCTCTTTCTTTATTGCATCTAATTTTTTTCTATTTGATTTTTTATTTTAAATTTATTTTCTGTTTTTCTCTTTCTAGTTCATAAATTATTTTAATCATTATTACATTTTAATTGTAATTATCTCATATATGCATTTCTCTTTTCAACTATTCCTACTTTTTACTTTACATTTTTTAATTCACATCCTCCTCTTCCATTTACATCTTTCTGCTCTAATTATTTTGGTCTCTCATATTATAGTACTAGGGGCTTGGTGGACAAAAATTTGTGCACTCGAGGGGTGGGGGTCCCTCAGCCCGGCCTGTGCCCTCTTGAAGTCTGGGACACATTGGGGGGGGATGTCCATCTGCTGGTGTGCCTGGCCAGCCTGGGTGAGGGGCTGAGGGCCATTTTCAGGCTGCCCACAGCCCCTTTAGGGTTCGTGCACTGGGGGGTGGGAGGGCTGGTGAGTGCAGGCCTGGGCGTTTCTCACCAGAGGGCCCACAATCACACATGCCTAGTGGGCCCCCACCACTGAGGGTACACACCTGGTGCAGAGCTGGGTGACGAGCCAGGGGCGGACGCTGGTGCAGGATCCCTTCGTGGGGCCCTGCTGCTGAGCAAACACACCCGGGGTGGAGCTGGGCAATGAACTGGCTTCAGATTCCCTGCACTGTGCAGCAGACGCTCCCGCACACCCTGTGGAGGCCCCAGGGGCAGAGCCAGGCAGCTGACCCAGGACAGGCACTCCTGGACACCCCTAGGAGGCCCCAGGCCGGACCCCCCCACCCCACTGAGCTGACACACCTGGCACAGCTATGCCGGCCACGGAGGCTCCCAGTGCAGAGCCACCCTGCCAGCCTCCATCTTGGCTGGGTTAATTTGCATACAGCCACTCTGATTGGCTGATGGGCGTGGCCGTGAGCAGAGGCTCAACCAGTCTAGGCAGGCAGTTGCAACAGAAGCCTTTGGTTTGCTCTAGCTCCATGGCTGCTGGCCTCCATCTTGGCTGAGTTAATTTGAATACAACTGCTCTGATTGGCTGGGAGGCGTGGCTTGGCTGGTGGGCGTGGCTGTGAGCAGAGGCTCAGCCAGTCTAGGCAGGCAGTTGCAACAGAAGCCTCTGGTTTGCTCTAGCTCTGTAGCTGCTGGCCTCCATCTTGGCTGGGCTAATTTGCATACAGCTGCTCTGGTTGGCTGGGAGGCATGGCTTGGCTGGTGGGCATGGCTTAGGTGTCTCGGGTAATGGTCAATTTGCATATTACTCTTTTATTATATTAGATTCTTTTTTCTTTCCCTTTTTTCATCTGCTCCTTTTTTTTGAGGTTGGTGGGGTTTCTTCAGTTCTTCTTAAATTAGTTTTATTGTGTGTTTGTTTTGAGTTTGGTCCAATTTTGTCATATATTTTTCTGTAACCACCTATATAACAGCTGCCATGACATGATTATGACATGATTTGGGTTGTGCCCATACTCAGCCATCCTGATGACCAAGCCTGCCATGAAAAGGACATGCAATCTAAAGCCAATTACAATAGGAGAACCCACATAATCCATGTAAGAGACATTTTTAGAACACCCAGCTTAGAAGATTGAGGAGACTACAGCAGAGGGTCACACAAGATGCCCACTACAAAAGGCCAACCCAGCAGGAATGGCAGTCATAGTAGATACACCTAACAAACAGATACAAGCATGAAGAGGCAGCCAAAATGGGGAGACAAAAAAAAAAGGAAATAACAAGAGAATTCTCCAGAAGAAGATTTAAATGAAATGGAGATAAGCAATTTGTCAGATATAGAGTTCAAAGTAATGATTATAAAGATGCTCAACAGCATGAAAAAAGCACAGAAACAGTAAAAGACAACCAGTCAGAAATGAAAAATGACATATCTTATATAATAAAAGAGAAACATGCAAATTGACCGTTACCACCAGCCAATCAGAGCGGCTATATGCAAATTAACCCAGCCAAGATGGAGGCTGGCAGGGCAGCTCTGCACTGGGAGCCTCCACGTCCAGCATAGCTGTGCCAGGTGTGTCAGCTCAGTGGGCGGGGTCCAGCCTGGGGGCCTCCTTGGGGCATCCAGGAGCGCCCACCCCAGGGCCACTGCCTGGCTCTGCCCCGGGGGCCTCCTCGGGGGCATGCGGGAGCATGATTCTAGGGTCTGCAACCTTCATCCACCCCCCAGGGGCCTGCACAGTGCAGAGAATCTGAAGCCAGTTTGCTGCCCGGCTCCACCCCAGGTGTGTTTGCTCAGCAGCAGGGCCCCACCGAGGGATCCTGCACTAGCGTCTGCCCCTGGCTTGCCACCCAGCTCTGTGCCAGATGTGTCCCCTCAGCAGTGGGGGACCACCAGGCGTGTGCAATCGTGGGCCCTCTGGTGGGAAACGTCCAGGCCTGCACTCACCAGCCCTCCCACCCCCCAGGGCACGAACCCTGAAGAAGCTGTGGATAGCCTGAAAATGGCCCTCAGCCCCTCACCCAGGGTGGCCAGGCATGCCAAGCAGGTGGACATCCCCCCCAAGGTGTCCCAGACTTCAAGAGGGCACAGGCCGGGCTGAGAGACTTTCACCCTCCGAGTGCACAAATTTTTGTGCACCGGGCCCCTAGTTATAAATAAAGAATACACCAGAAGAAATAAATAGCATATTAGAGAAAGATGAGGATCAAATTAATGAATTAGAAGATAGGATAATGAAAATCACTCAACCAGAGAATCAAAAAGAAAAAAAAGCAATTAAAAAACCAAAAAGATCTTTCAGAGGGTTGTGGAACAACATAAAATGTAACAACATCCACATTATATGAGTACCAGAAGGAGAAAAAGATGAGCAAGGGATAGAAAACCTGTTTGAAGTAATAATGGCAGAAAACTTCCCTAACTCGGTGAACCAAAAAGTCATACAAGTTCAGAAAGCACAGAGAGTCCCAGCATAGAAGAACCCAAATAGGACAATGACAAAACATATTATAATTAAAATGCCAAAAATTAAAGACAAAATGATAATCTTAAAGGCATCAAGAAAAAAGCAATTTATTGCTTTCAAAGGAGCTCCCATAAGGCTATTAGCTGATTTCTCAACAGAAACACTACAGGCCTAAAGGGACTGGCATGAAGTATACTAAGTAACGAAAATCAAGAGAATATAACCAAGACTACTATATCCAGCAAGGCTATCATTAAAAATGGAAGTTGAAATAAAGAGCTTCCCAGACAAATAATGGCTAACGGATATTATTGCCATGAAATTGACATTGTAAGAAATGTTAAAGGGACTGTGGTAGGAAAAATAAGAAATAGAGAGATTAATATAGACATAAAGAATAAAAATGGCAATAAATAAGTACTTATCAAAAATAACCTGAAATACAAATGCATTAAATGCTCCAATCCAATGGCATAGGGCAGCTGAATGGATAAGAAAACATGACCCATATATAAGCTGTCTACAGAGACCCACCTCAGAACAAAGGACTCACACAGGATGAAAGTTAAAATTTTAAAAAAAAGTCATGCAATGAAAATAAAAGCAAGCAGGGATAGCAATACTTATATCTGAGAAAATAGACTTCTCAATATAAAGGCTATCATAGGAGACAAAGGTGGGACTAAATAATACTGAATATTACATAATACTAAAAGGACTGATCCAACCAGGGAAGGGAAACCTGGTACACATATATGCACCCAATATAAAATCACCAAAATATATTAAAACATACTGTTGGAGGAGTTTAAAGGAGAAATTGACAGGCATATGGTCATAGTCAGGGACTTTAAAACCACACGAAAATCACTGGATAGATATTCTAGACAAAAAATCAGCAAGGAAACAGCAACTCTAATTGACACTCTAGATCAGATGGATTTAATTGATTTTTACTAATTATTTCACCCAAAACCTGCAAAATATACATTCTTCTCAAATGTACATGGGACATTCTCAAAGATAGACCACTAGTTAGTACACAAAATAAGTCTCTACAAGTTCAAGAAGATTGAAATTATACCAAGCATCTTCTTGGATAACAAAAACATGAAACTAGAAATCAACATAATAAAAATACAAAAACATTCAAACATATGGAGGTTAAATAGCATGTTATTAAACAAAGAATGAGTTGCCAATGAAATCAAAGAAGAAATAAAAACACTTCCTGGAAATAGATGAAATGAACATACAACAAACCAAAACCTATAGGGCATAGCAAAAGCAGTCCAGAGAGGGAAGTTCATAGCACTACTGGACTAACTAAAAACAAAACAAAACAAACAAACAAAAAAACCCACAAGAAAAATCTCTAATAAACTGTCTAACCCTACAACCAAAAGAACTAGAAAGAGAACAAGAAGAAGATCCCAGAGTAAGTCAAAAGAAGAAAATAATAAAGATCAAAGTAGAATTAAATGACATAGAGACTAAAAAACAATACAAAACCCATGTAACTGGTTCTTTGAAAAGATTAAAAAAAAAAGATTGTGACTGTTCAGCCATACTCATCAGGAAGCAAAGAGAGAGGACCCAAATAAATAAAATCAGAAATAAAAGAGGTGAGGTGATAAATGACACCAAAGTAGCACAAAAGACTGAAAGAAAATACTATGGACAACTACAAGACAGCAAACCTAAGTGAAATTCAGAAATTCCTAGAAACATACACTCTTTCAATACTTAACCTAGAAGAATCCGAAAACTTAAATAGACTAATAACAATAAATTAGATTAAAGCAGTAGTTAAAACACTTCTAGCAAACAAAAATCCTGGTCTGTATGGCTTCATGGGAAAGTTTTACCAAACATTCAACGAACTCACATCTATCCTTCTCAAACTTCCAAAAATGCAAGAGAAATAAACACTTCTAATTTGAGAAGGAAGAAAATATTCAGATCCATGAAACTCAGAGTTATAAACAAGAAGAACCCAAAGAGATCTATGTAAAGACATGTTTATAGTAATAAAAGAATAATATGCAAATTGACCGAATGGCCAAACAGCAGAACAACTGTTCGGATGATCTTCTGGATGAAGTTGGGGCTGTAAGCGCCAAGGTGGCTGCGAGGCATTGGCCAAGGTGAACGGGGATGCAAGGCAGCCAGGGCTGCAAAGGCCTACCCATGCATGAATTTTGTGCATTGGACCTCTAATCTATACTAATAAAAGGGCAATATGCTAATTAGACTGGACAAAGCCACAGTGGTGGAGGTTGAGGCAGAGGTGGTTAGGGTTGATCAGGCTGGCAGAGGAGAGTGGTTAGAGGTAAGCAGTCTGGCAGGGGAGAGAGGTTAGGGGTCATCAGGCCAGTAGGGGAGAGTGCTTAGGAGCCAGCAGACCCGGATTGCAAGTGGGATGTCCGACTGCCCATACAGGCCCACGGGATTGGACCAAAACCAGCAGTCACACATCCCCCATGGGGTCCTGGATTAGAGAGGGTGCAGGTTGGGCTGAGTTACTATCCCCTCCCCATGCACAGGATTCATGCACCAGTCCTCTACTCTAATATAATAAAAGAGTAAAATGCAAATTGACCATTAACTGAGACACCTAAGCCACGCCCACCAGCCAAGCAACACCTCCTAGTCAATCAGAGCAGCCACGGAGCTAGAGCAAACCAGAGGCTTCTGTTGCAACTGCCTGCCTCGGCTGGCTGAGCCTCTGCTCACAGCCATGCGCACCAGCCAAGCCATGCCTCCCAACCAATCAGAGAAGCTGTATGCAAATTAACCCAGCCAAGATGGAGGCCAGCAGCCATGGAGCTAGAGCAAACCAAAGGCTTCTGTTGCAACTGCCTGCCTCGGCTGGGTGAGCCTCTGCTCACAGCCATGCACACCAGCCAAGCCATGCCTCCCAACCAATCAGAGAAGCTGTATGCAAATTAACCCAGCCAAGATGGAGGCCAGCAGCCATGGAGCTAGAGCAAACCAAAGGCTTCTGTTGCAACTGCCTGCCTAGGCTGGCTGAGCCTCTGCTCATGGCCACGCCCACCAGTCAATCAGAGTGGCTGTATGCAAATTAACCCAGCCAAGATGGAGGCTGGCAGGGTGGCTCTGCACTGGGAGCCTCCATGGCTGACATAGCTGTGCCAGGTGTGTCAGCTCAGTGGGGTGGGGGGGTCCGGCCTGGGGTCTCCTCGGGGCATCCAGGAGCTTCCGTCTTGGGTCCACTGCTTGGCTCTGCCCCCCGGGGGCCTCCACCAGGTGTGCGGGAGAGCGGGTTCTCCATGGGGCTTGCAGGAGCAGCCATCCTGGGTCCGCTGCCTGGCTATGCCCCAGGGGCCTCCTCGGGGCATCCAGGAGCAGCTGTCCTGGGTCCACTGCCTGGCTCCGCCCCCTGGGGGCCTCCTCGGGGCATGAGGGAGTGTGGGGGCCTCTGTGGGACATGCAGGAGCAGCCGTCCTGGGTCTGGTGCCTGGCTCTGCCCCAGGGGCCTCCGTGGGGTGTCCAGGAACGTCTGTCCTGGGTCTGCTGTGTGGCTCCTCCCTGGGGTCTCCTTGGGGGTGTGTGGGAGCACCCGTCCAGGGGCCGCTACCTTCATCTGCCCCCCTGGGGCCTCCACAGGGTGTGAGGGAGTGTCTGCTGTGCAGTGTGGAGAATCTGAAGGCAGTCTGCTGCCCGGCTCCTGTTTTTTTGTTTTGTTTGTTTTTTGTTGTTTTTAGTTTCTCTTTCTGTTAGTTCATTGTTGGTATATAAAAATGCCAAAAATTCCTGGGTGTGAATTTTGCCAAATTCATTTATTAGCTCTAATAGTTTTTTGATGGAGTCTGGGGAGTTTTCTAAGTATAGTATCATGTCATTTGTGAATAAGGACAGGCTTATGCCTTCTTTTTCATTTTGGATGCCTTTTATTTCTTCATCTTGTCTGATTGCTATGGCTAGCACTTCCAGTACTATGTCATACAAGAATGGTGCAAGTAGGCATCCCTGACTTGTTCCTGTTCTTAGGGAAAATGAGTTTAGTTTTTGCCCAGTGAGTATAATGTTGGCTGTAGATTTGTCATATATGGATTTTATTATATTGAGGCATGATCCCTCTGTTTCCAATTAGCTGAGAGTTTTTATCAAGGAAGGGTATTGGATTTTATCAAATGCTTTTTCTCCATTAATTCATATGATTATGTTATTTTTGTCTCTCAATTTGTTTATGTGATGTATCACATTTGTTGATTTGTGGATATTGTATCATCCTCGCATACCCAGAATAAATCCCACTTGGTCATGGTGCATGATCTTTCTAATGTATTGATGAATCCAATTTGCTAGAATTTTGTTGAGGATTTTAGCAACCATGTTCATCAAGGATATTGGCCTATAGTTCTCTTTTTTGTGGTGTTTTTATCTGGTTTTGGAATTAGGGTAATGCTGGCTTCATAGAAAGCTTGGAAGTGTGCCTTCCTCTTGAATATTTTGGAATAGTCTGAGGAGGATAGGGTTTAGGTGTTCTTTGAATGTTTGGTAGAACTCCCCTGTAAAGCCATCCAGATCAGGGCTTTTGTTTGCTGGAATATTTTTGATCATTGCTTCAATTTCTTCAGTAGCTATAAGCCTTTTCAGGTTTTTTGATTCTTGCTGATTAAATTTTGGCAGCTTGCATTTTTCTTAGAATATGTCCATTTGCCTAGGTTTTCCATTTTTTAGAATAGAGTTATTTATAGTATTTTTTCATGATCCTTTGTATTTTGAAATTGTTATTTCATCTCTTTCATTTCTAATTTTATTTGGGTCCTCTCTCTTTGCTTCTTGATGAGCCTGGCTAGAGGTTCATCAGTCTTGTTTATTTTTTCAAAGAACCATCTCTCTCTCTTCTCTCTCTCTCTCTCTCTCTCTCTCTCTCTCTCTCTCTCTCTCGTATTTTTTGTCTCTATATTGTTTATTTGTGCTATTATCTTTAATATTTCCTTCCTTCTGCTTACACTGGGACTTTCTTGTTGCTGTCTTTCTAACTCTTTGAGTTGTGATGTTAGATAATTTATTACCATTTTTCTTGTTTTCTGAGGTGGGCCTGTAGCTATGAACTTCCCTCTCAAGACTACTTTCATTGTGTCCCATATGTCCCAGCATTTACCCTTGGGGAAAGGCCATAAATCATCCCCAACCCCCAGGTGCAGCACAGACCAGAAACCAGCAACAATGATAAACTCCTGAAACAATGCTGAGATCCTGAAACTGCTTGCTCAACCGTAGCCCCCTGGTGCCCGGGGGGTCTTGGGCAAGACTGGAAAAGTTACAGGTCAGCGAACTGCGGACCACTCCTTTATACCAAACCCCTCTCTTCATCCCCTTGTTTAAAGCCTTAAAAACGCCACAGCTGGACTCGGTCCAGTGTGGCTCCACCGGCCCCTCTCCCTTCCTGGGGCCAGTGGACTCATCCATTTGCTCCTAATAAAGCCTGGCTAATTTTCCATTTGGCTCAATCTTTAATTCTTCGACAGCTTAATTAAACATCATAGATTTTGCATTGTTGTGTTTTTATTGTTGTTTGTTGCCAGGATGCTTTTTTAAATTTCTTCTTTGATCTCTTTGGTAACCCAATCATGGTTTAATAGTATGCTATTTAGCCTCCAAGTGTTTGATTTTTTTCATTGTTTTTATTGTAGTTGATTTCAAATTTTATGCCATTGCGATCTGAGGAGATTCTTGATATGATTTCTATCTTCTTGAATTTGTAGAGACTTTTTCTGCACCCCAATATGTGGTCTATCTTTGAAAATGACCCTTATGTACTTGAGAAGAAAGTATATTCTGTGGCTGTGGGGTGAAATGTTCTGAAGACTTCATGTCAATTAATTCTATCTGATTTAGTGAGTCATTTAGGATTCCTGTTTCTTTGCTGAGTTTTTGTTTAGAGGATTTATCCAGTGGTGTTAACGGGGTGTAAAAGTCCCCTAGTATGATTGTATTTCTGTCAATCTCTCCCTTGATATCTTCCAGAAGTTCTTTTTATGTATTTGGGTGCTCCTGTATTGGGTGCATATATGTTTACCAGAGTTATATCTTCTTGTTGAATTGTTTTGTTTAGTATTATGAAGTGGCCTTCCTTATTTCTTGTTATGGCCTTCACTTTGAGATCTAATTTGTCAGATATAAGTATTGCTACCCCAACTTATTTTTCATTTCCATTCACCTGAAAAAAATTTTTTTCCTATCCCTTCAGTATCAGTCTGTGTGAGTTCTTTGTTCTGAAGTGGGTCTCCTGTAGACAGAAGATATATGGATCATGCATTCTTATCCATTTATCTATCCTATGTCATTTGATTGGGCTATTTGATCCATTTACATTTAAAGTTACTATTGGTAGTACTTGTTTGTCACCATTTTTATTCTTTATGCCTAAGTTCCTTCTCTCCTTCCTATTTCTTCTTTTTACAGCAGACCCTTTAGCATTTCTTCCTTTGCTGGTTTGGTCATAGTAAACTCCCATGTCCTTTTTTTGTCTGTGAAACTCCTGATTGATTTCACCTTCAGTTTTGATTGATAGTCTTGCTGGGTATAGTATTCTTGGATTCAGATCCTTGCTTTGCATGACTTTGTATATTTCATTCCATTTCCTTGTGGTCTGATGTTTTTCTGTTGAGAAATCAGTAGATAGTCTAATGGAAAGACCCTTGTAGGTAACTTTCTGTCTCCCTTAAGCATCTTAAGATTCTTACTTTGTCATTGGTGTTTGCAATTTATTTATAATGTGTTTTGAGTTCATCTTGTTTGAAGCTCTGTGAGCTTCTTGGACTTGTGTGATTTTTTCTTCTCAATATCAGAGAAGTTTTCTGTCATTATTTCTTCAAACAGGTTTTCTATTCCTTTCTCAGTTTCCACTCCTTCTGGAACCCCTATTATACTAATTTTTTAAAATTTCATGTTGTCCTAAAGTTCCTTTAGGCCCTCCTCCTGTTTTATAAGTTTGTTTGTTTTTCCAGTTGCTGCTCTGCTTGGGTATTTTTTGCTACCTTGTCTTCTAGCTCACTGATGTGGTCCTCCACTTCTAGTCTTCTGTTGATGCTTCTATTCTGTTCTTTATTGAGTGATGCCATTCTCCTTTTTTTTCTTGTTTTTCTTCATTATCTCTTGCTTCTTATACATGTTGTTGAATTTCTCTTCCATCATTTTCATGTTCCTTATGACCATTGCTCTGAATTCTTTCTCTGACAAACTGCTTGCCTCCATTTTAGTTATTTTCTTTTTCCAGTGTTTCCTCCTTTTCTTTCAATGGGGACTGTTTCTTTGTCTTCCCATGTTTGCTCTTCTCATGGTATCTGATTATGTAGCTCTCTCTCTCTACTGTGTTGACTTAAAGGCACAAAACACAACATTACAAGATACAACACAGAGGGCACCAAATACAAATGTATTCATGATACCAACAACCCCAAATAAGGTGAACACCAGAGAAAAGAGAATTAGGGGAGAGAAAAGTGTACAAAAAATGATGTGGATAAAAGAAAAAAATGTAGGAGAGAAAAGAAAGATAAGAAAAAAGGAGGGGAGAAATATATGTATATAGGGAGTAAACTCCAAAAATCCAATGACCAATCCAGAAAATGCAAACAACAAACACCCAAAAAAGAAGGAGAGAAGCTGAATCTGAAGAGGCCAAGATGATTTTCAGAAGGTAAGATCAAAGAATTGAATGAGTGGGGAAATGACCCCGATTTAGTATAGAGGAGGTAGGAAGAGACTGAATGTATAAGAAGAAATGTTTAAAACAAAATATACATATACATATAAAATATACATACATAAAAGAAAATTTAGAAATACATTTCCCATTTCTTTAGTCTATCTATCTATGTATTCACCTATTTTAGAAAAGGAGAATATAGAGTAGATAGTCCTGAATTGCTGATTGAAACAAATTAAACTATAAGTAGAAGAAGAGAATAAGCAAGAAGAGGAAAAACAGAAGCAAGAAGGAAAAAAGAAAAAGAAAAAAACAGAAAAAAACTAACAAATAATAAAAGAAACCACAAGACAGAAAGAAAGGAAAAAAGGGGGAAAAAGTTGGCTAGTGAAGAAGGAGAAAAGAGAAGAAGCGTGTATGGATGTGGAGCAAAGGAGAGGAAATTGGATAAACGAGTAAGATCAATTTTTAACAGGGAGGAAAAAGAAAGGATAGAGAAAAACTAAAGCAGGAACAAGGTAAGGAAAATTAGATGAAAAAGGGGAAAATGAGGAAGAAGTGTAAGAACAAAGGAAAAATTGAGATACAGTAAAATAATGCTAAAATAAAAATAGAATGTAGAACACTAATCCAAAATAAAATAAGTAAAAGAAATCCTATATAATAAAGAGGGAATATGCAAATTGACTGTCACTCTGGTCAACTTGCACCCAAGCTGAGGCTAAGTTCCCATAACGAGCCCTAAGGAGCAATCAGCAAGGACCTGAGGCTGCGTGCCCACCCACCTCCTGCATGGGGCTTGACAGGGGACTTCAGATTGTGCCTTCCACCCGCAGGGCTTGACATGAGACCTCAGGCTGCTTCCCCCGCCCTGGCACCAGGCCAGAGGAACTCAGGCTTCACCCTCTTCCCTGGTGCCAGGCCAGGGGACCTCAGGCCATGCCCTCTGCCCTGGCCCCAGGCCAGGGGACCTGAGGCTGTTCCCCCACCCAGCAGGACTTGATGGGGGCCCTCAAGGCGTGCCCTCCACCCTGGTGCTGGGCCAGGGAACCTCAGGCCATGCCCCTCACCCCAGCACCAGCCCAGAGGACCTCAGGCTGTGCCCCCTGCCCCAGTGCCAGGCTGAGGATCACAGGCCACTCCCTCTGCCCAACAGGGCTTGATTGGGCACCTCAGCCCATGCCCCCCTGACCTGGCACCCAGGGGACCTGAGGCTACACCCCTCCTACCTGGCAGGGCTTGACAGGGTGGGACCGGACGGGTCTGGATCTAGCCCAATGAAGGGGGGCCATCCAGGTTTGGGTCTCAAGCAATTTTGAGGTGCACGTGGGTGGTTGAAGACTTGACTCTGGGTTCCATGGTGCACCCCAGACTCTCACAGGAGGAAGATTTTCATATACGTTTTACTAATTTTCTTTAATCTCTGACACTTCTATTATAGAGAAAGGGCAAATAGCAATATTAAAATATTTCCTCTAATTAATCCCCTTTTAATGTGCACGAATTTCGTGCACTGGGCCACTAGTAAAAAAATAAAAGAAAATAAAACTTTAAAAAGATAAAATAATAGTAGTAATGATAATAATAAAAATAAAAATATGTTAATTTAAAAAAGTAAAATAAAGTGAGAAAAAAATTAGTTTTTACAAGATAAAAAATAAAAAAGTGAAGTAGTGAAGGTCGTTTGCTTCAATGAAACTTCAATGACTCATGGGGATTGGTTTAAGACCCCTGGCACAACTATTTCCTATTAGGTAGTCAGCACAGTCGAACCTCCCCGCAATCCACTGCTCCTCTGTGTCATAAGCCATAACATTGTTTTTAAGCAGGAGGGATCTCTCTGCTCACTTTGTTTCTCTGCCTGCCTTCAGCTGTATTTACACAAGTGTCAGTTTCTGACACAGCCCCTGGGTGGCAGTGTTTCTGTATTAGTTTCCAGGACCAAATGTTCCCTCCACCCAGTGTTTAGACTCTTCCTTTCTCTGCTGCACTCAAGACTGGGCTGGAGAGATGGACTGTCCCAGAGCTGGTTTCCTGCTCATCTCTCCCTATTCTGCTCCCCAGTTTCCACAAAACCACCTTCCCCTGAAGTCTCTGTGAGTGTTTTTAATTGGAAGATCCTATGTACTGGACTTAGCAAGCAAAAGCAAGGAGGTAAAAAAGACAACCACGCCGCCTCGCATCTCTCTCCCTCAGCACTGTGCATCTGGTATAGACTTACAGGCTGCCTTTCTGGGCATAGTAGCTCATGGTTGTGGGCTTAGATCTAGAGTCCTTTGCTGCCAGCAGCCCTGTGGATCCCCTTCCACTTTTGTGGGCTACACTGACCCAAGCACCACGGATTTGGTGGAGCACAGTCTCCCTCTGAGACTCTAGTCCTGGCTGCACATGTTTCTCCCTTCATCCCAGATCCCTGATCCCACCTCTCTCCAGGTGACATCTGACCTTCCCATCCATGGATTGCTTCACCAGCTGTATTTAATTCTCCAATTTCAGGTGGATGTTATTTGATTCAATTGTTCCTTATATCTGCTCTATGAGGAGGTGCAGGACCCATCCATCTATGCGGCCATCACCTTATCTCTCCCTGGACAAACTTTTTAGGTACATGCAGCTAGGGATGGTGGAGTCTCGTTGTTTGTGGGTTTGCAGCTAAGGCAGCTGGTCCCTGGGTGTTGCAGTTGTAGGGTCCCAGGTGGTGTCTGAGGGCTCCCAGGTGAAGGTAAAGCTGGACTTCCAATCATAGCTGCTCTCCCCTTCAAGATGATGCAGTCTCTGTGGCAGTACAAGCCACTCTGGGATAGATAAGCTGTAGTAGAGGCTCCCTGGTGAGGGGAGCCTGGTCCACCAGTCTCCAACAGTCCTGTAGAATGTTACTGTCCCTTACTCACAATTACACACACTTACCACACATCCACACACTCTCCTTTTGCTTTCTCACTCACACACTATCTCGCAGCCTGCCATCCTGTTGCCCACTATCTTGGATCTCTCCAAAACAACATTTTACATACAAGATAACCCCCATAAGAAACTCAGCAGAATGTTCTGCAGAAATTGTAAAGGCCAGAGGGAGTAGCTTAATATACTCAAAGTGCTGAAAGTGAAATAATGTCCTCCTAGAATATTCTAACCAGCAAGGTGATCATTCAGAATCAAAGGACAGATTTCTCCAGGCAAGCAAAAATGAAAGACATTAACACCATTAAACAGTTCTTACAAGTGACGTTAAAGGACCTTATTTAAGCTGAAAGAAAAGCATTAATTAGTAACAAGAAATCTTACAAAAAATATCTCACTCATAAAGGTAAATATGTCATAAAATTTATATATATATATTAACTTTATCTCTGTGTATAGACTTTATTTTATATTTCTTAGTTTCATACTGTGATCATTGAGCAACCTCACTATGCTTAGCAATAATAACAAAACCTTTTACTTGATTATCAATATTTCTTAAAATGTAGCTAAATGTTTTTGTTAGTAATAGCCAGAATCATGGCAACTGAGATAAATATCAAACTGGAAATAGTATCAATTTTCAGCAATCATCTATTACAAGAACACAGGCACGGATGGCCCCTGCTGCTACTGCTTAATTGTCCTTCTGTCTTGTCCTTAATTAGTACCTGAGTAATACTATTTAAAATGTACTGAAACAGGGTGTCTGTAGCAATAGTAATCTGTGTGTAAGTAAATTACCTTATAATAAATTCTGTTATATTATACTAGTGGCCCAGTGCATGAAATTCGTGCACATTAAAAGGGAATTAATTAGAGGAAATATGTTAATATTGCTATTTGCCCTTTCTCTATAAGTATGAGAGATGAAAGGAAATGAGTAAAATGTATATGAAAATAATATATGAATTTATTAATAAATAAACAATAACAACATGATATAAGAATAACAAAGACATAAAAATAACAAAAACATCATATGAAAACAGCAAAAATACAATATAAAAACAAAAACATGATATAAAAACAACATTGATGCAAACACTGACTGATAAAGTGATTAAACTTATTCTAATATTTCCCTGTACACCACATTAAGAGTGAAAACACTTTGAGAGTGTTTGACTAATTTCCCTTGGGATAAAGTATTTACAACTTTAACATCACACCCTCTTTGAACTCGAGAGAAAGCAACATATAACTGACCATGTGCAAAAACAGGTTCAGGTAGGAATATTCCTACTCTGTCTAGAGTTTGTCCTTGTGATTTATTAATAGTCATCACAAATGCTGGCATCACAGGAAACTGTCGTTGAATTAATTTAAATGGGAGGCCAGTGTCAGACGGGGACAAGTCAATTCTTGGAATCAGAACAACCTCTCCTTCTGCAGATCCTGTTAACACTTCAGCTTCAATTATGTTAGGTCATAATCTTTTGATAACTTTTGTTTCTTAGAAGCAAAGCTGTGCTGTTATCTGGGAAGATCGTCAGTAATAAATGTCCTTGGGAGACTTATTTTTTTTAATTCTAGGAAAATGATGTCTGACATTACATTTTATTTTTTTCATTGCTGCAGTACTAACTCTCCTATCTTGAAACATTAAATAAGCTCCACAATACCCAAGTGTCTTGTCAGCAGTGTCTGGAGACTGTTGTAACTATCACTGTCACTGAAAGGTCCTGCACTATTTCTCCTCAACACACACTGACACATTAGGCCTATGTGTGACCATGGTCTACTCTTGCCAAGCACTGTAATGCACTTCATGTGTTTTCTGTTTTAACCTGGATTCATTCTAATTTCAAGGATGAAAATAATATGGAGGCCTAGGAAGTTTAACTCCAAATCACACAGCTAGGAAGGTGGGCAAGGTGACCGTCAGTGGTCTGAGTTTAGTGTCAACAAGTGTAATCATGGGTAATGCTGAAGAAAGATAAGTGGTATCATCATGGCACAAATGAGGCTAAAAGTAGGAGAATAGCTGCCTAATGACTCAAGAGTTATGAATGGAAGCAAGTGTTAGATGTTAAAAAAATATCACTACAGACTGGAGGATATCGAAATATCCAGGAAGCTGTTGTCTGAGTTACAAGAAGAGTATAATTAATATGGGATAATGATAACTTGAAAACCAAAATGGGTTACAAACTTAAAGTAGCATACTAAAGTAATTAACATGTATTCATTTAATCTTACTCATGAAAATAATGCTGGAATTCAAGTTTAGAATGTAAAAAGTACAAATACTTAGTTACCTTTTGCATTTTAACGGTGGAATCACATTGATGTGTGTTTTTCTACACACACCTGAGAATATGTTTATTGATTGATTAGAGAGAGAGAGAAACATAAATGTGAGAGAGAAACATTGATTGGTTGCCTCCTATATGCACCTTGACCGGCAATTGAACCCCCGACCCAGGTGTGTGCCCAGACCAGTAATCAAACCTTTTGGTCGATGATGGAATGCTGCTCCAACTGAACCACCTGGCCAGGGCAGATGTCTATTGTTCTTTACACTCTTTCATTTGCAAGCTTTCTACCATGAAAATGTATCCTATCTAATAAAATAGTAATATGCAAATTAGGCATCACTCTGTCACAAATATGGCCACTCCCATAGCCACAAGATGGCCACCCCCATAGCCACAAGATGGACGCTCCCAGGCAGGTAGCAGGGGGAGGCAGGGAGTCCAAGAGGTAGAACAGGCGATCAGAGCGGGCTGGGGGGCCCCTGCCCAGGCCTGCAGCCTTGGCCAGAGGATGCCAGTGAGGCAAAGGAGGAGCTGGCAATGGCAGGGGCAGGATTAGAGCTGGTGATTGCAGAGGCCTGGGCTCTGGGAAGCCGCAATCAGAGGAACTTCAGGGTCTCATGCCCAGGCTTGTTCCTCGGCCAGAGGTAATAGGCCTGGGTAGGAGTGGAGCTGGGATTGGAGGGGGAGGGGTGGAGCCAATGATCAGAGTGAACTATAGAGGAAATACCTTTTCTGACTGCTCATTGGCTAAGCTCCCTGTATGCCACTGGTAATATTCTTAGTAACTTGGGTAATAAGAATCCCTAAAGGCGATCTAGGATTTTTCCACCACACTCCTGGAGAAAAAAAAATGAAGGTCCACTGCTGGAGGGCTAAGAAATGTCATAGCCTGCCCTAGTCAGTTTGGCTCAGTTTATAATGCCTCAGCCTGCAACTGCAGAGAGTGGGTTCAATTCTGACCAAGGGCATGTACCTAGGTTGCAGGCTTCTCCCTGGCTGGGGCTCAGGTCAGGGCATATGCAGGAGGCAACCAATCAAAGTGTTCCTCTCACTTTGATGTTTCTCTCTGTTTTTTCCTTTCTCTTCCACATTCTCTAAAAATCAATGGAAACATATCCTTAGGTGAAGATGAAAAAAAAAAAAAAAGAAAGAAAGAAATGTCGTATCGTATGAAAGACACATCTTGAAAATGCCTAAATAAAGTTGTCATTTTTTCATGGTGAAGGGACTGGAGTCCGTGTTAATGAAAACATTTTGGTGGCTGTGGTGACTGGCAGTGGCTGCAGCAGCAGGGTGATGGGGCTGGTGGCTTCCCCTGATTAGCCTGGTCACCTCCCACAAAGGGAGGTCAGACTGCAGCTTAGGCCCGCTCCCCAAGGGGAGCAGGGAGTGGGCCTAAGCTGTCAGTAGGACACCCCCTGAGGGCTCCTAATATGTGAGAGGGGGCAGGCTGGATTGCAGAACCACCCCCCCCCCGCCAGTGCATGAATTTTGTGCACTGGGCCCCTAGTTATTTTTATAAGAAAACAGTTTTATAGAGGAATATAGGAAAGCACCATCATTTTTTAACACTTCAGGAAGAAATGTAAAAGTATAAACATGATATTATCAGGCTTTGAAGTGTATCTCTCATGGTAACTGCTTCTGAAAATTTGGTATTTTCTCTGAGGGAAACTGCTCATTAATCACTTTTCAATAATCTGATAAAGAACTATAGCAAAGTTATTAAAAATGATGATATCTATCTCAGGGTACACACACCACAGAGGCCAGAGCCACTCTTTTTTTAAAAATATATTTTATTGATTTTTTAAAGAGAGGAAGGGAGAGAGATAGAGAGTTAGAAACATCAATGAGAGAGAAACATTGATCAGCTGCCTCCTGCACACTCCTCACTGGGGATATGCCCACAACCAAGGTACATACCCTTGACCAGATCAAACCTGGGACCCTTGAGTCCGCAGGCTGATGCTCTATCCACTGAGCCAAACCAGTTAGGGCCAGAGCCACTCTTTAAACATATTTTCATTTGACTGATGCTCCTATGGACTGAAGATGTATTAACATACCTAATTTTTAAAACTATTTAATGAGGGTCATTCTTGTTCCCTTGAAACTGGTTCATTTTATTACTTTGGAGATTCTGTAAAACCTGGCGACTTTACATTTTTTTTGATACTTGAATATGGTTTCATTTTGCTAAATTAAAGGATAGAGTCTGCTTGTAATGACTAAGGGATACCTCTCCTGCTCTCTGGTCAATGAAATCACCTAAAATGTATTCTTGTTAATTAGAGACCATAGAAAATGGTTACAATATGAAGAACAGGTAAGGAAGAGCTCAAGCATGGTAGTAAAATCACAGTGAAGTATAAATGTCTAATATCTAATTCTCTCTTTCGCTCACACTATCTAATTTTAAGCAATTAGAATTGATGGTAATTTCATGAAGCTTCACTAATAAAAGGGAAACATGCAAATTGGCCATCCCTCTGCTAAGCCCACTAGCCAATCAGGGAGAGTATGCAAATTAACCCAACAAAGATGGCTGCAGTCACAGAGCAGGCTGCCCCCAGTGATGGAGGAAACCAAGCTTCCAGCCCGCCCTGGCCAGTGCTCAAGGAGGGGCTAGGGCCTTGGGTCTCTGAGGGATGTGGCCAGCCTAAAAATGGCCCTCAGTCCCTCACCCAGGCTTGCCAGGCACCCCAATGGGACCTCCACCCTGATCCGGGACACCCTCCAAGGCAAACCAGCCGGCCCTCACCCATGCACCAGGCCTCTGTCCTATCCTATATAATAAAACGGTAATATGCAAGTTGACCCTAACAGCAGAATGACTGGGAATGACTGCTCACTATGACACACACTCAATGCAGGAACTGCCCCCTGGTGCTCTGTGCGCTCCCACAGGGGGGAGCTCTGCTCAGCCACAAGTCAGGCTGCCAGCTGCCAGCACAGTGATGGTGGCGGGAGACTCTCCCTCCTCCTCAGCAGCACTAAGGATGTCTGACTGCAGCTTAGGCCTGCTCCCACTGGCAAGTGGACATCCCCCGAGGCACCTGGGCTGCCAGAGAGATGTCTGACTGCCAGCTTAGGCCCGCTCCCTGGGGGATCCAAGCCAGCAGGTGGACATCCCTCAAGGGATCCCAAACTGTGAGAGGGCACTGGCTGGGCTGAGGGACCCCCTGGAGTGGACAAATTATTGTGCACTGGGCTATTAGTCTATCTATATAAAAGCCTAAGTGACCATCACAACTGAATGGACGGCCAAAGAAGCTGCATGGGGTGACCAGGCCAGCAGGGGATTAGTGAGAGATGACCAAACAACTGAGCAGCAGGCTACATGGGGTGACCAGGCCAACAGGGGGGACAGTGAGGATGACCAGGCAGGGGGGAACAGTTGGGGTAACCAGGCCAGCAGGGGGAGGCAGTTAGGGGCAATCAGGCAAGTAGGCAGGTGAGTAGTTAGGAGCCAGTTGTCCCGGATTGTGAGCCAGTGGTCCTAGGATCGGGCCTAAACTGTTAGTCAGACTTCCCCCAAGGGGTCCTGGATTAGAGAGGGTGGAGGCTGGGCTGAGCCGCCCGTCCCTCCTGCCGACTCCCCCCCCCCCTCGGTGCATGAATTTTGTGCACTGGGCCTCTAGTTAAACCATAAATGAATGACAATTTCTTAAGCAATAATTTATTTTCTGCCGTAAACATATTTTTCTTCTTTCCCTGGTGAATTTGTAGCCTGCATTTCAGGTTAACATGTTACCTTCCATAAGAGTTTTCTATATTCACTCTAAGAACACAGATGTTTTTCCCTTCTTCAAATTTCTATATTGAGAATGTATGCCCCTTGGTCTGGTTTCAAATATTATTCAATTAGAATTTGGGTCTACTTTTGTCAACTTTGGAGTCCATGGCTTGTAGATTAATTTTGTAATTTACTTGATGAAGAGCCAAGGAAGAAAAATATTTAACCTCTGTGTCCTAGTTTTCTCATCTGCAAAACAGGGAGGAACTTAACTGAAGATTGTTATAAGAAAGAAAAATTTTAAAAATATGTAAAAACACCAAATACATATAAGCATACAATGGATCACCCACAAGTGCTAGTTTTTTTTTATCTCGAATTGTCCCAAAGAACGCCAATGTTTTTGAAGCACAGATCATTGCTCACTTTGTTTTTATCTATCACATGCTCATGGTCATGAATTGCTCTTGTCATATTGAACCACCTGCAGTTTCCTACAGGTGGGCATACCTGTACCATTCTTTCTAAGATATGCATTTTGAAGTTTCTGACCTGGCTGACTCCTATGCATCCTTTGCCCACCTGTTCAGTCATCACTTCAGCTGGAAGCCCCTTGGAGTCCTTGAGATCGGGGCCTCTCTGCACTCCCAAGCCCTGCATGTTCCTGTCACTGCCCTTATTAGGCTCCATTGCTATGGCCACATGTTTCTCTTCTGGTAGACAAAGAACCTCTTGAGAAGTGATCTATTTGTCCTTTTATCATTGCAGGATAGTTTAAGCCATAAAATATGAGTGTTCAGTGCACATTTGTTGATTAAATGAGTGAAGGAATGGGTAAGGACAAAGTCTCACAGGAACTGAGTACTGCCACTGGGAGAAGCCTCATGCTGGACATGGGATGTCTGCTTGTCAATGAGTGTGCTCACATTACATTGCCCAATGTGCTGTTGGCAATTTTGATGGTCCTTTTCTGCTTCAATCTCTGCCATGTCTCCAGTGCTTAGATACAGGAAAAAACATGTGAGCAGTGGCTCACTCGTCAGTCATCAAGATACCTTCGGAAATGTAGTGGGAAGGGGAAGCTTGCCTATTTTGCTCACTGGCTTATGTAACTTACAACTATAATGGTTCAAATATTGCTTACTATGCATTCAGTAGCTGATCTATATAACATATAGTACTTTGAAATATTGAACTCTTCAGTGCCTGCAAGTAAGAGATATTAGTACAGCCTGGATCCCATTTGTAACTATAGGATTAGAAGCAGAGAAGTGGAAAATTGGAATAGACCAAAATTCATTTGAAGTGGACAGTACTGCTGGCAGTGGTGTTAAGGAAGGAGAATAACAAACAAGGGAAGCATTATTTTAAAAGCTGACTCAGCCCTCAACTGGGAAAGAAGCAGAACATGAGTAGGCTTTTCAGCCTTCAGCTTCCTATGCCTTTTTCACACTCACATTCAGCACAGCAATTGGAAAAGGCAAAACCAAATGATATGAAACTAGAAAAAGGTGTTACCCCTATAGATTCCTGTCACTTCTGTCAAGTGAGTAAACGGAAAGATACATTTTCTTTTCAATGTGTGGTCAAAAATATTGAAAAAAATAATGATCATTTTTCTAATATTTGGAATTATACTCAAACTGTCTTTTAAGTTTCTTTCAATGTCACTTGCCCTAAGAAATTCCTTCAAACACTTACTGTCATGTCTACCTACAGATCTGATTTTTCTCTCTCTTTTTTAAAATCCTTAAACTTCAGAAGATTTTGTGATGATTTTCTGGACACATGACTTCATGTGTTTACCTGTTGTCCCTGCTTTGGGTGGGAACAAGGTTTATTTAACCATGTGCACAGAGCCTTTGGCAGTTTATCTGGTTCATAGGAGGCACTCCATTTTACATCTTGACAGAACCTGGATGAATATGTCAAGAAGAATTTATAAATATTTATTCATATTTTAGTCCCTGGTCCCTTAAAATTTTTCTATCTAAGGATTTATTATCATTCTCAGATGGCACTGATCCTTCTTGATTATAAGAAAGAAGTTATAGTCCAATATCTTTATCTTTAAGAAAGAGGAGTTATTCTATCTAATAAAAGAGTAAAATGCAAATTAGGTGTCACTCCATCACAAAGATGGCTGCCCCCATGGCCACAAGATGATGGTGCCCAGTCCAGCTCAGCCCCACTACTGAAGTGGTCAGGCCTGTTAGCCAGGCAGGTGGTGGGGGAGGTGGGGGGCCTGAGGTTCAGAACAGGCGATCAGAGGGGGCCCAAGCCAGAGTCCTTAGCCAGAGGCCTCAGGAATGGGCAAGGGCAGAGCCAGTGATTGGAGGGGGCAGGGGCAGAGCTGGTGATCTGAGGGGTGTGAGGGTTCTCTACCCAGGCATAAGGCCTGGGCCAGAAGCCTCAGGCCTAGGCAGGGGCAAAGATGGAGATCGCAGGGGCCTGGGCTCTGCAGAGCCAGTGATTAGAGGGGCAGAGGTGGAGCCTATGATAGCAGGGGTCTGGGCACCAGTGGAGCCAGCAAAGCAGGGATCTGGGGGTCCCCTGCCCAGGCCTATAGTCTTGGCCAGAGGCTCAAGGGTGGGGCCGACAATGGCAGGGGCCTGGGGAGGTCTCCTGCCTAGGCCTGTAGCCTTCACCACATTATTATCTGTGCCCATGCATATACTAGTTTATGCATACAAGTTCTTTGGTTGATCTCTTCTCATCCACCCACCCACCCTCTTCTCTTTGAGTTTCGACAGTTTGTTCCATGCTTCTATGTCTCTGTATCTATTTTGTTCATTAGTTTATTTTGTTCAATAGACTCTACATGTGAGTGAGATCATGCAATACTTATATTTCTCTGACTGGCTTATTTCACTTAGCGCAATACTCTACAGGTCCATCCACAGTGTCTCAAAGAGTAAAAGATCCTTCTTTTCTACTTCTTTTACATGTACATTCAGCTATACTCTCCTCTGTCAATCTGATTTCATCTCTTCTATAAATAGTATGAAAATGAATCTGCTTGGGAATAATTGAACTCTGCCACCTTATCTCTTTTACACGATATGGTTATCCCTTAGATAATTGTTCTTAGAGACACCATCTTTTTCTCTGCTGAATTGCAAATTAATATGAGTCAAAGTAGATAAGAGGGAATTGCTCAGAGAGACTATGATTTGAACTTGTTCTTAAAGGGTGTGATAGGAAATGGTGGGGAAATCATTTCAGGCTTTGAGAAGAAATATTTGAATGGAAGGGGTGTGAAAATGACCACCGGGATAACCTCAGGAATGTATCATGGTCAGGGGCTTTCTATTCTCTTATCAGAAAAAATGGGTCTTCATTATTTAACTGTTTTAATCACTTAATTCTATGGATTCCCTATTGCCAGCTTTGTAGTTTTTATGCAGTGATTAAAATGTAAAAACATTTCAGTTTTTACTAAGACACCTGTTTTAGTCATTTCTCTATTTATAGAATACCTAAACTCATTTCCTAGAAAATGTTTAGCATCATATATAATTTCTTCTTTTCTTCATTATTCTTCCTCTGACTCTTAATATTAGTGCCCAATGAACACAGAGGCTCAGGTTTGGAAATAAATTCTCTACAAGGATCACTCATAGTCTAATAGAACTCTATCAGGTGTTTATTTTGTCATGTCTTTATCTGGTTTCATCTCTGTTTATTCCACAAGTGTTGACTGAGTCAAAAATTTTGTTAGATATTAAAGACATTAGGCTGAATCAAAGTCCTACAACTAGGGATTTAAAGAAGTCATGGCCTTATGCAGGTAGCTCAGTTGGTTAGAGCATCATTTTGATGCACCAAGGCTGTGAGTTTGATCCCCAATCAGGGCACACATAAGAATTAATGCATAAAAAAGTGGACCATGAAATTAATGTTTCTCTTTCCCTCATTTGTTCTCTCTTTAAAATCAATAAAATAAAATATATAATAATAAAAGGGTAATATGCTAATTAGACTGGACATCTTCTGGATGTCATTCCAGACATCCCTCCTGACCAAGCTTCGGCCAGAGGGAAGCCAGCCTGAGTCCTGGGTGCCTGCATATGCCTGAAGGACAGAAACCAGCCAGGGTCCCAGATGCCAGCAGCCAGGGGGAGGGAAAGCTTATTCTTGCACGAATTTTTGTGCATCAGAACTCTAGAAATAATAAAATAAAATAAAATAAAATAAAATAAAATAAAATAAAATAAAATAAAGAAGCCACATGGAGACTAGTAGAAGGGGCAGAGATGTAGAATGGGCTGGTCCTACATCTAAAAATCTGCAGAAATATCTGTGGAGGTCCACCCCCTTCCCCTGAGGAGTAAGGGGGACTCTTAGCCCCTCCTTGGTTTCAGAGTCAGGAAGAGTCCCCATACCTTTGGCTGTAAAAATCAGCAGGATCGTGAATGAGATGGAGGCTGCTAGAGTCCTAGGTATGTATTCAGACTGACTTGGAAAAACTCCCTGTGAGCCCTAGTGCTAAGGAAGCAGTTTGAAATGAACCAGGGACAGACAAGAAGTACTGACTTGTCTGGCATAAGAGTACAAACTGAAGGGCTTGGGGGTGTAACTTTCTTCAGGCAGAGGTGGAGCATTCAGTAGCTACTAGTAGAGCCTCAGGCAGGCCAGAGAAGGGCTGGTAATGGGAGTCTCTGGTGTCAGAGTAAAGATTTTAGACTTCATCTCATAAACTTCTGAAAAATATTTAAATGCAGGATTGAAACATGGCCAAGGAAACAACAGATGAACAAATAGGACAAACAAACAGAAAAACACAGACATAGACAACAGTATGGTGGTGACCAGAGGGGGAGGGAGAGGTGAGCAGATGTAGTAAAATGTAATGGGGATCAAATATATGGTGAAGGAAGGAGATTTGACTTCAAGTGGTAAGCACATAGTCCAATATACAGATGATGCATCATAGAAGTTTCAGTTGACACTTATGTCATCTTATTAACCAATGTCACCCCAATAAATTTAATTAAAAATGGCCAGAATGATATGTTAGAACAGTGCCCATGGAGAGTAAAGATTTAATGGCATGCTTGCAACTGGAAATGAGGAGAGTAGTGAGGAAGCTATTGTAAGGGTAGTGATTATTAACATCACTGAGCTCTTAATAAGTGCAGACATTCGATGGAGTGACTATTTTTCACTCCAATGCTGAATGGTAGATGATGTGAGCACACTGGAGAGACAAATATTTGGTTAACAGTTTGTCCTCGTTGTGAAAGCGATGGCCAAGCTGGGACTTTAACTCAGAACACTTAGTCACTTCTAGGTTCTTCCTTCCAAAAGAAGGCATGTGGCCAACAAAAGCCATGGCCAAGGTAGTAGCAGAGGGAATAAAGACAGAAGGTGAAAATTCATTAAGAAGATGGAATCCAGGGAAAAAAACCAAGATGGTGGCATAGGTGAACACTGGAATTGCGGCTGTGCACAACTATTTTAAAACAACAACGAAAAGAAAAAATGGACACCACTCAGACCCACAGGAAAGCTGGCTGAGTGGAAATTCTGCAACTAGAAAGAGACTGAGACTCAGAGGAGGTGCGGAAATAAAATGCAGAGGTACGAAGGCACGCGAAGAGGCTTGTGGAAAGGGCTCACGGAAAGGGCTGGCAGCATTTTGTACCAGAGGGAAACACAAGCTCCCAATAACTCTGAACTCCAGCTCCAGGCGAGTTTCTGGGGACTCAGAACCATACGGGGAGGAACTGGTCTGTCAGGCACCAGGAGAAACTCCAGAGTGACTTGAGACCCAGTGTCTCTTAGGGCAGGGCTGAGAATCAGCCATAGCTGGTTGCTCCACCCTGTAGACTCCCCAAGACCCCGCCCCACCCAAGCTTCACACAGAGGCTTTTGCATATAAAAGGCTGGGAAGCCCCAGGCAGAAGCTAAAAATAGCACCTCCTTGGAGATACAAGTGCCAGTGTACCCAGGGGTCTTGTACCAAAGCCCCACTGAAACAACTCTTGCCCCATAAGGGTGTCTCCAACACAGAAGTTCTCCCACTGTAGACACAGCTGACTCACATAACCAAGTGGCTTGGAGGTCATTTCCTCTCAGTGATCACCTAACACAGGAAGTCACTCTGTCAACCCAGGGAGGCAGCCAAAATGCAGAGACAAAGAAACAGATCACAAATGAAAGAAATGGAGGAAAGCAAATGACTCGATATAGAGTTCAAAACCACGGTTTTAAGGTTTTTCAAGAATTTTTTAGAAACTGCTGATAAATTTAGTGAGACCCTCAATAAATTTAATGAGACCCTTGAGGATATGAAAAAGGACCAACTAGAAATTAAGCATACACTGACAAAAATAAAGAATATTATACAGAGATCCAACAACAGATTAGAGGATCGCAAGAATCAAGTCAAAGAATTGAAATACAAAAAAGTAAAAAATACCCAAATGGATAAGCAAAAATAAAAAAGAATCCAAAAATATGAAGACAGTGTAAGGAGGCTCTGGGACAACTTCAAGCGTATCAACATCAAAATTATAGGGATGCCAGAAGAAGAGAGAGAGCAAGATATGGAAAACCTATTTGAAGAAATAATGACAGAAAACTTCCCCTACCTGGTAAAAGAAATAGACTTCCAAGTACAGGAAGCACAGAGAATCCCAAACAAAAGGAATCCAAAGAGGACCACACCAAGACACATCATAATTAAAATGCCAAGAGCAAAAGACAAGGAGAGAATTTTAAAAACAGCAAGAGAAAAGCAGTCAGTTACCTACAAGGAAGCACCCATATGTCTGTCAGCCGATTTTTCAACAGAAACTTTGCAGGCCAGAAGGGAGTGGCAAGAAATATTCAAAATGATGAATAGCAAGAACCTACAGCCAAGATTATTTACCCAGCAAAGCTATGAGAATTGAAGGTCAGATAAAGAGCTTCACAGACAAAAAAAAGTTAAAGGAGTTCACCACCCAACCAGTATTATATGAAGTGCTGAAAGGTATCCTTTGAGAAGAGGAAGAAGAAAAAGTAAAGATAAAAATTATGAACAACAAATACATATCTATGTATTTTGTATTTTGAATCCAAAAATCAAGTGAATAAAAAATCTGATGAACAGAATAAGCTGATGAATACAATAGAATCAAAGGCATATAAAGGGAGTGGACTGACAATTTTCGGGGGTAGGGGAAGGGTGTTGGGGGTGTGGAAAGAGACTGGACAATAATGGTACACCTATGGATGAGTACAGTGGGGAAGGGGGGTAAGGACAGAGGGTGAGGTGGGAACTGGGAGGAGGGGAGCTATGGGAGAAAAAAGAGGAACAATTGTAATAAGCTGAACAACAAAGATTTTTTTTTTTAAAAAAAGAAGATGGAATCCAGGACAGTTAATTTAGTTGAGGTGATAACTTTTTCTGCTTTTGAAAATATGCCAGATTAACGTATTTTGAGGCTATCGTTTTTCATTCAATTAGTGCCTTTAAATTTGCTGTGAAACAATGCACATGTTTTGTTGAAAGTAGAAGTATCCTGGGCTTTTAAAGCCAAAGGCAAACCGACATTTGCCCTCTTAAAATGTCCCATGTCAGGTAGAGTCCCATGTGCACCCTTGCGTCCTCACAGTGCCCTCCCTGTGTTCATTGCTCTCTTTGTATTTACCATGAGCATTGGGACAATCTGGTTTAGGTCAATTTAATAACCGAAATGGAGAGTTTGCCATACCATAGGCGTAGGTGTTCTTTTAAGCTTTGGCATAAATCATTGTACAAGATGTAGTTCTAGCGGGCAGCTTGGTGGGGCCATCTACAATGGAATCAGTCAGTTTTAATGCAGTGTGTGATGAGGCCAATGGAAGCATAGATGAGATCCATTGCATCATATTTAGATTAAGAGAGAAAAGCGGTTTGGGCAGGTTTCCCACAAGGTGATTATGTCAGTAACCCTAGCTGGTTTGGCTCAACCGACAGAGCATTGGCCTGCGGACTGAAGTGTCCCGGGTTCAATTCCAGGCAAGGGCATGTATCTTGGTTGCAGGCTCCTGGGGCATGCCCGAGGCAACCAATTGATGTGTCTCTTTCACATTGGTGTTTCTCTTTGTCCCTCCCTCTCCCTTCTACTCTCTCTAAAAATCAATGAAAAAAATTTCCTTGGATGAAGATTAAAAAAAAAAAAAAGATGGTTATGTAGGTGAGAAAATTTGAATGTATGTATGTTTGTCATTATTCAGGTACTGGTGAGGCCGACAGATGAGGAAAGGATTACTACTGAAAGGTGGTTTGTTACTTAATAGGGGGAGAAGGGGGAGACATACCATGCCACACAGGACCTCACAGAGAGACACTGGAGTCTGTCAGGAGGACAAAACATGACAAAGATCCTTATTGTGATCTCACGGAAGGACCCAGAGACAGAGTAAGCAGGCCTAGGCTTAGCTAGTATGGATCATTCCAGCAGGTTCTGGAGCAGGGGAGGCTGTCCCTCAGGGCCTGTATCCTGGTCCAAAGATGAATAGGGCAGTGGGATAGTGGCCTGGAGGGCGAGAGCCTCTGGAGAGCCGAATAAGGAAGTGGTCTGGGTGAGGGGTCTGAATGGGTTGGTTTTCATACGTGAGGTGTGCTGGCAGACAACGTTTTTATTGTGTCTAGGAACTGGCTAACCTCAGAGGATCTCTCTTTCCCAGGTCAGCCAAGGCCCAGATGTCAAGGCATCAGAAATATGAAAATTAAAAGGCATAATTAATTCAGTAAATTTTGGGACAATGACAAAGAATTATCTATGCAGAGTTGGCCAAATGCACACCAAGGTGACCAAAAGTTTGAGCAGATGGAGTGTGACCAGCTGAGCATGATGTGGACCCTGAATCCTTGACTTTCACTGGAATTGGTCAGTTTTGCTGGACTTGCAGGATCCAGGATGATGAGGGATGAGACTGTGGAGAAAAATCAAAGGCCAACTCAGAAGCAGCCTGGGTATTTCCAAGAAAGCATGGGTTTTTGGGAAGGGATAGTTGATTAGGCATGGGAAACAATTGCCAAAATGAAAACAAAAACCAATCAGGAGGTTGTTTCCATTCATCCAAAGGAGAGAAGTTAAAAGCTCGGGTTCACAATATGGCGGTGAGGATAAAAACAAGGCTGTGCTGTGGTTATAACGGAGACAGCATTTGCTAGGGATTGACTATTGGGGCAGCACTGACTTGGTATTGTATCTTCAGATCTTGGTATTTAGTAGAGACTCAGAACATGTTTGTTAATAATTTCTCTTCAAAAGATTTTTTTTCAAGTTTTTATGCAAACCACTTCAGTCACCAGAGGTCACATATTCTAAAGGTTCATGATTGGGCTTGCATGTTTCCTTGAACAGTTAAATATCTATAGTCATTGACACTGGCTTCTCGCCAGAGAGTAAGAACAGTCTGGGCCTAATTATCCCAGGTCACCTGGGAGGGACCATTGTTACACACGGAGAGCATGAGAGCAAGCTCCCCATCCTCCCTCTGCAGAGTTGGGGAGGTGGTTTCCCAACCATGTCACAGCAGTTGGACAGGCAGAGAATTTTGGACTCTTCAGTTAATTATTTTTATGGCAGCTATTTACTATAAAGATATCACTTAATAGTCATTTTATATTTATATTAAAAAAATCTAATGCTACTCTTGTTATAGGAGAAAAAGCTGAAACCCTTGTCATGACTCAAACCTGCACACCTGCCTGCCTCCTGTGTCCCACAACTTCAAGCTTTGCGATAGCCATTCCTGGTTATCTGGGGATGACACAGCCCGTGTGGAAGACATTGCTATGTCGAATCCAACTTTCTGAGTGCATGTTTCTGGAGAGGTAAAGACTTGGCACTTTGGGTTCAAGAAGGTATTTCATCTTAGTTTTCAGTGAGACTTCTCTCATTTGTGATAAAGATCTCTGTCAGCAAGGTAACATGTGATATGATACACTTCATACAATTATTTTACTTAATTCTCACAGCAGCTTTGTGAGGAAGTTATTCTATAAGTAAAGCTAACAACAGTGTTTTACAGAGAAAAAATAGAGTTGCCCATGGTCTCATGGCAAAGGTTTAATCAGATTATTTGATTCCTGAGCTCATGGTCTTTCTACTATGTTACTGGGATTATTATCCTCATTATCATATTACTAGAGGCCAGTGCATGAGATTCGTGCACTTGGGCGGGAGGGGAGGAGCAGTCTTTCAGCCTGGCTTGTACCTTCTCACAGTCTGAGAACCCTCAGAGGATATCCAACTGATGGCTTAGGTCCTAAGCTGTCAGTTTGACATCCTTAGCACTGTCGGGGAGGCGGGAGAGGCTCCCACCACCTCTGCTGCACTGGCCAGCCATGAATTTGGCTTCTGGCTGAGCAGTGCTCCCTTTCTGGTAGTGCACTGACCACAAGGGTCAGCTTCTGCATCGAGCGTCTGCCCCCTGCTGGTCAGTTTGCATCATAGTGACCAGTCGTTCTGCTGTTTGTTTTTCATATTAGCCTTTTATTATATAGGATTATTATTTTTATTATCACAAAAGTGATATTTTCTAGTAATAGACATTTGGAAAAATAGAAAGAATAAACTTTACCCATCTTAAACATTTTTATTTATTTTTGTTAGTTTTTTTCCTAACCAGTTTCTTCTATTTTCCCATAAATATGAATCTACTGCATGGATAATTTGGTATCACTTGGGAAGATTTTTAAATACTTTTTGGAGATAGAAAGACATTTTTTAAGTGATTTGAATGAGGCTGAAAATAGGAAGGAACATAAGCTTTAAAAAGTGGAAAGAAAAGTTAAGAAATAAGAAACTTTGCAAACCTCAGAATATGTCAATCATTGTAATTTATTTTGAAACATTCTTGCAGTTTTTAAAAAATAGCATCTTGTCACTGCCAATACTCAAACTTAGAAGACACCTGTGCCATTTATTATGCAGCCAAGCCTCCAGAGTCCCAGTAAATTCCTATTAGAGTAATTTGCCTTGATTCCATATGTCAAATATTACAATAACTAGATTATTATGACAGTTGGATCACTTTCTCTTGATAAACAAGTGGTCGCTGTTAGTTTTTGGCAGGTGACATGAGCTATGAAAGAATTCACAACAAAAATAAGAGATTGGTAAAAAAAATAAATCAAATATTTAGTAACTTAAAAAATAAATAAAATAAAAGATTTAAAAATGCTACTGAAAATAAAAATAAAAGTTAAAATAAATAAAATAAGAGATAGGTACAGAAAGAAAGTTTATTTTACTTTCCCAAAAGGGAAAGGGCTGGTACATTGCTAACTGATGCAAAGAAATAAACAGTGGCCTGCTGTTGTAATGACTGCTGTTGCTGTATGACAAGAAAAGAGGGAAATTTGGGGGCTGAAATTGAGCAGACATCAGAAGGGTTGTTTTTGTTAGTTCTTTGGGAAATAGCCTGGGAGGTGTCTTATTAGTATTTTTCCAAAGCTTGTAAAACATTCTTAGAGCAAATGTTACAAAGTGTTTGAAAGGGGGCAGCTTGGGTTTGAAAGGGAGGGAGTAGAGTCCTTCTACTAAGTGGAAACTTTCAGACCCAATTTCCCTAGAGTTATTAAAACAACAGGGAGGGGGATATATAAGAATGCAGCCTTGAGAGTAGTTTATTGTGTCCCTCAGTTTGAACAGAGGGGCTGTTTGAACCAGGTTGTCTTGGGATTTAATTGCCAGGTGCTTTTCATAGCTTATGGGAGGTTATAACAAAGAAAAAGAAATGCCTATTTTTTTTTTCCTCCGAAGAGTTGCTGAAGAATGAAGTTCTATGGATTGTAATTAAATTATTAGATCTTGTTAACCTTATCCAATAATGAAACTGTGATATAATTAAGAAAACAATATATTCTATTCCATGATAATTAGAAACTCGTTCAAAGCAAAATTTTAGATGACAATAAGGAGGCAACTACTCCCTGGTGACTAATAAATATGAACTAAAATTAAATAATTATTTTCAACGAGTAATGGTTACAACCTAATCGTCAGCTTTGTTGCCTCAGTAAACAGATCATCTTATTTCAGCCATGCAAATCAGCATGCCCTTTGGAGTCCAGCCCAAGGAGGCATTAGGGCTTGAGAAAATGTGGGCAGTTTCGATGCCCCTTCTGCCATCGAGCTGCCTTTAGAGGTGATGTGTCACTGTCTGTTCCTTTAGCTGGATATAGAGTATTGCGATGGTTAACAACAGACACTAAGGATTGATCTATATTGGATCTGGCAAGAAGTACCAGAGTGATTTGAACTATGTAGGACTGAGAATAGTAATATGTATTTTATTTACATTGCTCTGTCCAAAGCTAGAAACTCAACCTTGAGCATCTGCTATGGAGTCAGGAATGCATACAGAAATCACCAAATTGTTGGCCAGATATAAGGGAAAACCTACAAATTCCTAGACTGAAAATAAAGTTAAGAACAAAATATTGGTCATGTATTACAAACAAGAATAGTCATAACTTTGACAAATGTCTTCTTGTTATCTTAGATATCCTTTTTGCTCCAAATGCTGATGGGGCGCAGGTGACTGCTCTGAGACCACCTTAAAGAGTCCCAATGTTGGCATATTGGAACCATTGCAAACTGATGAAATAAATACAGGTAATTTATTAAAGCTCATATAATCAGGTAAATAAGCTACCTAAAGACAAGTGAATAATTAATATTTTAAATAACATATGTGATGGATACATAGGAAAAATGAACCCACATTATCACTGGGGCCCAGGGAATTATTTGCAATAATGCTAAATTGGCCTTTGGTTAGGTTATTAATTTTCCACCCACTTGGAAAACAACTTTCTTGCAGCCTTCCTCTACCCAATCATAGGCTGTCGTTTTTTAATTTTTATTGTTTTTGTTAATCCTCACCTGAGAATATTTATCCTTTGATTTTTAGAATGGAAGGAGACAGGGGGGAAAGAGATGATAGATAGATAGATAGATAGATAGCTAGATAGATAGATAGATGATAGATAGATGATAGATAGATGATAGATAGATAGATAGATAGATAGATAGATAGATAGATAGATAGATAGATGATAGATAGATTGCCTCCCACATGCCCCGACTAGAGCATGGAATGGAATCTGCAACCCAGGTATGAGCCCTTGACCCATAATTAAACCCTTTAGTGTGTGTGTGAGTGTGTGTGTGTGTGAGTGTGTGTGAGTGTGTGTATGAGTGTGTGTGAGTGTGTGTGAGTGTGTGTGAGTGTGTGTGTTTTGGGGGGAGGGACCAGTGGGACACTCTAACCACTGAACACACCAACCAGAGCTAGGCTATGTGTTGTTTTTTAAAAATGTTTCAATTGATTTCAGAGAGACAGGTAGAGGGAGAGAGATGTAGAAACATTGATGAGAAAGTAATGTTGATGGGCTGCCTTCTGCATGTCCCCACTGGAGATCTAGCCCATAACCTGGGCATGTGCTCTGACCAGGAATTGAACCTGCAACGTCCTGGTACATGGGAAAACACTCAACAATTGAGCAACATCAGCCTGGCAAAGCTATGTGTATTTCTAGACTTAGATTTTTATCTTCTAGCTATCAGAGCAAAAAGTCTTTGGAACTCTTGTTTTTTCAATAGTAGTTATTTTTCAGTGTGCTTTTGTGACATATTTTCTGTCATTATTTATATCTCTCTTATTCTAGTCTCTGTTGTATCTTTCTGTGCTACCTAACTATAATCTTCTTGTGGCAGAAGACTTGAAGGTTTGCATTTCTCCAGTAATGCGACATAGTACCCTGTAGGCAGGAATTGCTATGGGGATGGTGGTCAATTGCATGAGAATCACCATCACCTTTAAATGACTTTTTTGGTAGATTCTCATCACTACACTTGCAATTTCTTCTTTCTTTCTTTGGGGTTTTTATTTGTCTTTATTTTTTATTCCACCACAGTTTTTCATATGCTAGCCAGCCAATCACACACGGTCCTTAGAGTGCAGTTTGGAAATACTACAGCTGTCAGCTTGCTCTCCATGAGTCTGTCTCTGTTTGCTTGTTAGTTTATTTTGTTCACTAGATTCCACATGTGAGTGAGACCATATGGTACTTCTCTTATTTAAAGACAGCACTTTTTTCAAACTGTCAATACACTGCACGAAAGTATGTTTTTTTTCTTTTTGAAATTTAACAAGTAGATTAAAATGTCAACATACTTGAAATTTTGAGTAGATTGAGCTAATGTGGAATTAGATCTTGACATCTGTGTTTACAGTTGAGCCAGAAATTGGCAAACAGTAATGACAAGTCTCCAGTAAAGGAAAAGGGAGGTAGAGGAGAGATGCTTACAATGAGCTTTTATGGCATCTCCAACTGAAAGACCTTGTACCACTTAGGATGAAAAAAGTGTCTTACACAGGTGGGCGTTTCAGTTGTGAGTGATCTGGCATGTCTAAAGACATCTTACTTCTGCACTGGCCCTCAGGACACGCTCCCTGTTACAGAAAAACCGGAGAAAAACCAAGCAACACTTAGAGAGATAGTTACATTTATTACATGCGGGCCCAGGGGAAAATGTTTCTCAAATTGTGGGTGAAATCACACAGGAAGTTTCCTGTATTTATACCATTCCACCTTCTTTGTCTCCCAAATATGTTATTTTTTCTGGTTCCCTTTGCATGTTCTTAAAGGGCCCTATGTGTTGGGGCTTTGAGACCTCAACCAAAGGCTTGACCTGACTCCAGCACTGATAACTTTGGAAAAGGTTTAATGTCCTCTCTAAAATGGGAGTAGTCTTATTTACCTTATTATTTAAGCCAGCAAGCATTTACAGAAGCCAGACATAGCAGGGTTAAAATTTCAAAGTTTTTATGTCAGATGGATGAATCATCCCAGCATGCTGTAGTGTCAGTCTTCCGAGGAATTTGTATTGGGTCAATTATGAGGGACCTTTGACATAAAGTTGAAAATCCATGTTGACTATACTTTACAAAATAAACACATATAAATGAGGTTGATTTATCACATAAAACTAAAACATTTCCTTATCAGGAAGGGTAGTTTGAGAATTTGTGAGATTAATGTTAGGAAATGTTAACTTAAGCTGTAGGACTCCAGGAAGGGGTTTTTCATTTTATATTTAATTAAATTTATTGGGTTGTTTTTTAATTTATTTAAATTCAATTTATTGGGATGACATCTTTAATCCTATCTAATAAAAGAGTAATATGCAAATTAGTCATCACTTCATCACAAAGATGGCCGCCCCATAGCCACAAGATGGTGGCGCCCACAGTCACATCCTATCTAATAAAAGAGCAATTGCAAATTAGGCATAACTCCATCACAAAGATGGCCACCCCATAGCCACAAGATGGTGGCACCCATAGCCGCATCCTATTTAATAGAAGAGTAATATGCAAATTAGTCATCACTCCATCACAAAGATGGCAGTCCCCATAGCCACAAGATGGCAGCGCCCATGGCCAGAGGCTGCCAGTGGGGCAAGGGAAGAGCTGGTGATGGCAGAGGGCAGGATCAGAGCTGGTGATCCTAGAGGCCTGGGCTCTGGGAAGCCGGTGATCAGAGGGACTTGGGGGTCATCTGCCCAGGCCTGCAGCCTCAGGGAGAGGCTGCAAGCCTGGGCAGGATGGGAGTTGGCTATTTCAGGATTCTGGGGGTCCCCTGACTAGGCCTGCATCCTCAGCCAGAGGTTACAGGCCTGGGCAGGAGTGGAGCTGAGACTGGAGGGGTAGAGGTGGAGCCAGTGATCAGAGTGAACTACAGAGGAAACACCTTTTCTTACCGCTCATTGGCTAAGCTTCCTGTATGCCACTGGTAATATTCTTAGTAACTTGGGTAATAAGAACCCAAAAAGGTGATCTAGGGTTTTTCTACCACACTCCTGGAGAAAAAAAAAATGAAGGTCCATTGCTGGAGGGCTAAGAAATGTCATATCCTGCCCTAGCCAGTTTGGCTCAGTGCATAATGCCTCAGCCTGCTGACTGCAGGTTCTTGGTTCAATTCTGACCAAGGGCATGTGCTTAGGTTGCAGGCTCCTTTCTGGCTGGGGCCCAGGTCAGGGTTGATTCAGGAGGAAATCAATCAAAGTCTTCCTCTCACTTTGATGTTTCTCTCTGTCTTTCCCTTCTCTTCCACATTCTCTAAAAATCAATGGAGACATATCCTCAGGTGAGGACAAAAAAAAAAAAAAAGAAATGTCATATCCTATGAAAGACACATCTTGAAAATGCCTAAAGAAAGTTGTCATTATTTCATGGTGAAGGGACTGGAGTCCGTGTTGATGAAAACACCTTGGTGGCTTCGGTGACTGGCAGTGGCTGCAGCAGTCGGGTGATGGGGGTGGTGGCTTCCCCTGATTAGCCTGGTTGCCTCCCACAAAGGGAGGCCAGACTGCAGCTTAGGCCCACTCCCCAAGGGGAGTAGGGATTGGGTCTAAGCTGTCAGTAGGACCCCTGAGGGCTCCCAATATGTGAGAGGGGGAAGGCTGGCCTGAGGAACACCCCCCCCCCCAGTGCAAGAATTTCGTGCACCGGGCCCCTAGTCTATAATAATAAAAGCATAATATGCTAATTAGACTGGACAGCCAAATGACCATCTGGACATCCTTCAGGATGACCTTCTGGATGAAGCTGGGGCTTCGAGGGCCTCTAGTTGGTTAATAAGATCATACAGGTTTCAAGTGTACATTTCTATGATACATGATCTGTATGCTGTGTGGGCAAAAAGGGGCCACATGCTAACCTGACTAACTCAGGGAAGACCTGTGTGGCAGCTTTGTAAACTCAAAAGATCTAAAGTAACCACAAAGGATGGTCTGAAATTAAAACTTTTAAATAAAAAAGCAGTTTATAGTGGGTAGATATGTCCTAGGACAGGATCTTCCCTGACAAAGATCAATTTAGATCTTTATTGAGCCTATTGATTTTTTGCATCTAAGATAACATGCCTGTGGAATGTCAGGGTAACTTGTAACCTCCCTTTTCCCCAGGCCCCTCAGAGCACAACAAATGACACCAACACGGAAATGACAAATTCCTTCATTGTTATTTTTATTGTGTTAATTTTCAACTGTTAACTATCCTGCACTCACCTATGTGAAAGAAGTATGTTACATCATTTTATTTTATATCTAATCCCAGAGATTTCCCTGCTTTGCTTTCTCCCACCTTCCTAATCTATCACCAATGGATTTCATGTAACCCAATTATGTCTCCTCCTTTGATGGAAATTTATAAAACTAAGGTAAAAGCCACCTTCTCCAGAGCATTGATTCTGCTTCCTAAGAATTTTCAACAGTTTGGCTCAAATAAACTCACAAAAATTCCTTCCAGATTTGAATGTTTTCTTATGTTAGCAGTTGCATTAAGTGCCCACCATGCTACATCAAATCTCCCATAACCATATTTGACCCCCTTTATCCTTTACTACCCCTCATCCTCCTTCCCCTGGTAACATCATACTTTTGTCTGAGTCTATTAGTTTTTGTTTATTTATTTTTTGTTCATTTGTTGCTTTCAGTGTTATAACCCACACATGAGTTAAATCACACTTCTTGTCTTTGACTTATTTCCCTTAGCATAATATTCTCAAGATTCCTCCTGTAGACACAAATGGCAGATTTCATCTTTTCATATGGCTGAGTAGTATCCAGTGTAGATATGTACCACACTTCCTTTAGCCAATCATCTATTAAAGTGTTAGTGTAGGTAGCTAGTTATTAATAAAAGGAAGGAAGCAAAAGGGAATCAAAGAATAAGTTTAACAAACTAGGAAGCTGAAGCACATATCAGGAAGCTATAGCCTAAACAGACTCATTCACGCACCCAGGGGGCTGCTGCCCAGAAGACTTACTCCTCAGAGCATCAGGAAACTTCCCTAGGGTGCTTCATGTGGTGCCAAGATTCCAGAGGGAGTAGGAGGAGGAATTCCTCTGTGGGGCAGGGGCACAGTAGAAACCAGCAGCCTTCACAGAACTCCTGCACATGCACAGTGAGAGCCAGGGCGACACCTTAGCGGGGCAGGCCTCAGCCTGGGAACACTGGAAAGGTAATCAGACTGGATAGAGTTTGTGGAATCCCAGGAGGCCCAGGAAAAGGGTTGGTTGGGACGAGGGCCATCTCAAGCCTGGAAAGAATCAGGAATAGGTTCGGATGGTTTGAATAGCACCTTGTCCTTGCTGTGGACCAGAAGACACATGGAGGGTTAACAGGTGCCTCCTGGTGTTGCTTCTAGATCCTGCCAGCCCCCTACATCCCCAAGGATGTTTATTTTTGCAAATAAATGTTTCCACATTTTTCAGGTAGATACTCAGAAGGGGGTGGCTGCATTATAGGGCAGCTGTATTGTTAGTTTTCCACACTAGATGTACCAGTTTACATGGCCACCAGCGGTGAATGCAGGTTTGTTTTGTTCACAACCTCTCCAGCATGTGTGATTACTTGTCCTGTTGATAATCATCAACATATTTTATTTTTTCAATTTTTATTTCTTTCAAATCCAGTTAATGTTAATATTATATTATTTCGGATGTACCTCATGTTAAGTCTGATGAGATAATTGAATTGACATCCCCTCCCCTGGGAACTGACATTTAGGCCATTTCACAATGGACATTCCACTTGCTAAGACCATTATCTCTCTCCTCCTGAGTTTCCCAGAATCCAGACCTGCACAGAGAAATCCCTGCCCAGAAAAAGCCTGAAAGGGCGGTGCAAGACTGACTCCAAACTGTTCCTTTTGTTCTGTCCCTCTTACAAGAATGTAACAGTTGTAACAGTTGCTCAACTGCCCCCCCCCCTTTTCAAACCCGCCAATAGGGATGCATAGGAAATGACCAAAGTCCAAATTAGGCCAACTGCATCCTGCCCCCTGTGCAACCAAGCCCTGGACCTTCCCTCGACCAATCAACAGGGGCCACACACGTTACCCCACCCACTACTTCCAGATCCCCTATAAAACCTCGAGCTAGCTCGAATAAAGGCTCTTTGCTTTTGCATTGAACTCGGGCTCCCTGGTGGTCTTTGGGGATCACGAGATCTGGGCATAACAAGCCCACCTTTAAAACCATCTGATTTCCTGTCTTTGAGGGCTGGTTCCATTTTTGGACTCAGCCCACCTGGTATCCAAATGACCTAATAAATTCATAATTCTTAAAATATTAAGATTTACTGTGGGAGGCCCCCTGCCAGGGAAGGCGCCATGGCTTGCTTTTAAGTCATGTTGACTGAACTCAAGGCCTGGGCATAGCCCTTCCTTGAGGGCATTTCTGGCCCAAAGGGGAGAGTGCCTTCAGCTCAACTCTTCAAAGCCTAGGTGCTGGGGATGGGTTTTTATTTTGTAAATCCAGTCAAGCACCAGGAGTACCTTCCTTAACTTATGTTTTGGGTGAAATCTGATTTCTTGGGGAATTTAGACTATAAATAAACAAGCTGCTTTGGTTTGGTGCTCTCTGCTTCTCCACCAGAAGAGGTCAGAAGCCCACCCAGACCCAGCTTTTTTTCTATTTCTGTGTCTGTCTTTCATTTTCTTAGTCCCAAGACACCTCCAAGTAAAAGAACCAGTTCACACTCTCTTCCCCGTGCAGGAGGCAGAGAAGGGAGCCCCACACTTGACACAATTTATTGCATGTAACATTATTATATTTAAAATCATTTGTCTTAAAATAATGATAACTGACAAAATGTTTACTTAAAAATCCTATATAATAAAAGCCTAATATACAAATCAACCAAACAGTTGAATGATGGGTGGAATGACAGGTCTCTATGACATGCACTGATCAGTAGGGGGCAGATGTTCAACACAGGAGCTGCCCCCAGCCGGCAAGCCGCAGGCTGGCGAAGGCAGGTGCCAGCGGAGATCCCTTCCCCCCGCTGACCCCCGTCATCGCCCCACAGGTCACCCCACAGATTAGCACTAATTGCTGGCCAGGCCTACAGACCCTACCTGTGTATAAATTTCATGCACTGGGCCTCTAGTAAATAAATTCATAATTCTTCACCCTTTTTGGCCTCAGGCATTCCTCCTTTGGTGACCCTAACACAGCAGAGTGGTTAGACATTTATAATACCTTTGAAGTGACCCATAATCAGTCTAGTACTCATTTGACACCATATAGTTAATACAATATTATTGATCATATTTCCTATGTTGTATTTTAAATAACCTTGACTATTTTGTAACTGAGAATTTGTACTTGTTAATCCTTTCACCTTTCTCTCTGAGATCCCTGCCCCACAAATTTCTTCCATCTGGAAATCATCAGTTTATCCTCTATATTTATTTTGTTGTTTTCTTTTTTTTTTTAGATTCCACATATAGGTAAAATCATGTGGTGTTTGTCTTTCTCTGACTTATTTCAATTAATACCCTCTACGTCAATCCATGTTGGCACAAATGATAAGATTTTATTCTTTTTAGCGGGTAAATAATATTTAATTGTACATATGTGCCACCTCTTTTTTATGCAGTTGTCTACTGATAGGCATTTATGTTGATTTCATATATTGGCTGTTGTAAATAATGTTGCAATGAATATAGGGGGTGCATATCACTTTTTGAGTTAGTGTTCTGGATTTCTTCAGATAGATACCCGATATGTAGAATTGCTAGGTAAAAGCACAATTCTATTTTTAAAATTGTTAAGGACCTTCCATACTGTTTTCCATAGTTACTGCATCAATTTTCAGTCTCACCAGTGGTGTACAAGGATTCTCATTTTTCTATATCCTCATCCACACTTACTGTTTGTTGATTTATTGATGACAGCCATTCTGACAGTTGTCATTTAATTTGCATTTCTCTGATGATTAGTAACACTGAGCATCTTTTCGTATTTCTATTGGCCATCTGCATGTCCTGTTTGGAGAAATATCTACTCAGGTGCTCTGCTTATCTTTTAAATGGATTGTTTGTATTTTTGGTGTTAAGTTTTATGAATTCTTCACATATTTTAGATATGAACCCCTTATTGGATATATCATTGGTGAATATGTTCTCTGATTTGCTATGTTGTTTTTTTATTTCTTTGATGCTCTACTTTGCCACGTACAAAACCTTTTCAATTCAAGTGGTCTTATTTATTTATTTTTTCTTCTGTTTCCCTTGCCCAAAGAGATATTTTAAAAATTGCTAAGATAAATGTTAGAGTTTACTAGCTATGCTTTCTTCTAGGAGTTTTATAGTTTCAAGACTTGCATTTAAGTCTTTAAATCACTTTAAGTTTATTCTTGTATATGACTTAAGAAGGTGGTATGGTTTCATTTTTGCATGTATCTGTCTAATTTTCTCAACACATTTTATTGAATAGACCTTTACCCCATTGTATGTTATTGCTCCCTTTGACATATATTAATTGTTTATATAAGTGCTAGAGGCCAAGTGCATAAAAATTTGTACACTCGGGGGGGGGGGGGAGGTCTCTCGGCCCGGCCTGTGCCCTCTTACAATCTAGGAATCCTCAGGGAATGTCCACCTGCTGGCTTAGGCCTGCTCCCCAGACAATTGGGCCTAAGCTGGCAGTCAGACATCCCTCTGGCAGCCCAGGAGCCCTTGGGGGATATCCACCTGCCAGCGGGGAGCAGGCCTAAGCTGCAGTCAGACATTCTTAGCGCTGCTGAGGAGGCAGGAGAGGCTCCCACCACCACCACGGTACTGGCTGCCATCAGCCTAGCTTATAGCTGAGCAGAGCTCCCCCTGTGGAGTGCCCTGACCACCAGGGGCAGCTCCTGCATTGAGTGTCTGCCCCTGGTGGTCAGTGTGTGTCATAGTGACCAGGCATTTTCAGTGGTTCTGCTGTTAGGGTCAATTTGCATATTACCCTTTTATTATATAGGATTATGTAGGATAGAGGCCTGGTGCATGGGTGGAGGCCAGTTGGTTTGCCCTGAATGGTGTCCCAGATCAGGGTGGGGTTCCTGCTGGGGTGCTTGGCCAGCCTGTGAGTGGCTGATGGCTGTTTGGAGGCTGTCCACATTCCCTTCAAGGTGGGTGTCCCCCGCTGGGGTGCCTGGCCAGCCTGGGTGAGGGGCTGATGGCTATTTGCAGGCTGGCCACAGCCCCTTCTGGGAGGGTGTCCCTGCTGGGGTTCTTGGCCAGCCTGGCTGAGTGGCTGATGGCAGTTTGCAGCAAGGCTGGCTGGAAACTGATATCTCAGATTTATTTAACTTCTAAAGTTGAAACTTTGTTGCTTTAACCAGATTCCAAGTCGGTTGCCCCTGACAACCAGGCTCCCAGTGCTTTCTTGAGGCCAAGGATCTGGAAGCAGGTTTCTGGGGTTTATTTATCTTCTATAATTGAAACTTTGTTGCCTTGACTGGAGGCCATACTCAGTCTTGGCAGACAGGAACCTTAGCTTCCTCCATCACTGGGGCAAGCCTCCTGCTTATTCCAGCTCTGTGGCTGCTGGCCTCCATCTTGGTTGAGTTAATTTGCATATTTGCTCCTGTTTGGCTGGTGGGTGTGGCTTGGCTAGTGGGCATGGATTAGCTGTAATGGAGTGAGGGTCAATTTACATATTGCTCTTTTATTAGATTAGATGGGTTTACTTCTGGGTTCTCTATTCTGTTTCATTGATTTACATGTCTGTTTTTATGTCAGTACAAGGCAGTTTTGATACTAAAGCCTCATAGTATAGTTTGATATCAGGTGGCATGATGCTTCTTGATTCTTCTTTTTCAAGGTTGCTGTGGCTCCATATAAATTTTTGGATTATTTGTTCTAGTTCTGTGAAAACTATTGCTGATATTTTGATAGAGATTGTGCTTAATCTCTATCAAATCTCAGTTCTTTGGGTAGAATGGACATTTCAACAATGTGAATTCTTTTTATCCATGAGCAGGGTACATGATTCATTGATTTCTATCTTGTCCAATTTCTATCTTAAATATCTTATAAATTTCTGAATACAGGTCTTTTACCTCCTTGGTTAAATTTATTTCTAGATATTTTATTTTTTGATGCAATTGTAAAATTCTTTTTTGGAAAGTTCATTATCCTATGTAATAAAGAGGGAATATGCAAATGGACCTTCATGCTGGTCAATTTGCACCCACAGCTGAGGCTAAGTTCCCATAATGGCGTTAAGGAACAACCAGCAGGGACCTGAGGCTGCATGCCCACCCACCTCCTGCATGGGGCTTGACAGGGGACCTCAGGCTGCTCCCCCTGCCCTGGCACCAGGCCAGAGGAACTCAGGCTGCACCCTCTTCCCTGGTGCCAGGCCGGGGGACTTCAGGCCATGCCCCCGCCCTGGCCCCAGGCCAGGGGACCTCAGGCTGTGCTCCCTGCCCTGGCGCCAGGCTGGGGGATCACAGGCCACTCCCTCAGCCCAGCAGGGCTTGATGGGGGACCTCAGGCCGTGCCCCCCTGCCCTGGCACCCAGGAGACCTGAGGCTGCACCCCCCCACACACACACACCTGGCAGGGCTTGACAGGGTGAGACTGGTGGGGTCTGGATCTAGCCCAATGAAGGGGGGCCATCCAGGTTTGGGTCTCCAGTGATTTTGAGGTGCACGTGGGTGGTTGAAGACTTGACTCTGGGTTCCGTGGTGCACCCCAGACTCTGACAGGAGGAAGATTTTCATATACATTTTACTAATTTTCTTTTATCTCTGACACTTCTATTATAGAGAAAGGGCAAATAGCAATATTAAAATATTTCCTCTAATTAATCCCCTTTTAATGTGCATGAATTTCGTGCACTGAGCCACTAGTTTATGTATAAAAATATAACTAATTTCTGAATATTAATTTTGTATCCTGCTCCTTTATTGAATTTATTTATCAGTTCTAATAGGTTTTTGGTCGAATTTTTAGGGTTCTCTCTATAGTATTGTATCATTTGCAAATAATGGCAGTTTTACTTCTTTTCTAATTTGGATACCTTTTATTTCTTTTTTTTGTTTGTTTTTGTCTGATTGTTATGGCTAGGTCTTACAATACAATCTATACTAATAATAGCTTAGTTGATAGTCACACCCTCACACATCATGCCCTAACATCGTCACAAGATGGCCGTCACAAGATGGCCACATGCACAGCAGAGGCAGGGCCTAGCAGAAGAGGCAGCAGGGAAGGGAAGTTGTGGGTGATCAGGTCAGCAGGGGAGGGCAGTTGGGGGCCATCAAGCCAGCAGGGGAGCAGTTCGGTGTCAATCAGGCTGGCAGGCACAAGCGGTTAGGGGCAATCAGGCAGGAGGCAGGTGAACGGTCAGGAGCCCCTGGTCCCGGATTGTGAGAGGGGTGTCCAATTGCCCCGCGGGATCAGGCCTAAACCAGCCGTCAGACATTCTCAGAGGGGTCCCAGATTGGAGAGGGTGCTGGTCAGGCTGTGTCAATTCAGCAAGTGGCAGAGGGCACACAGAAGCCAGCTGTTGACTTCTTTGGCCTGTGGACCTTTGAGAGTTTTCAAGTATGCTGCAGGATGGGCTAAGGCTCGTTTCCTGCCATTAAAAGAGATTTAGGATGTGCTCATGTTGGTTGGAGCAGGGTCTCAGAGTCATCTGGGTGGGGTGAATGGTATTTACCAAGTTAATTCAGTTTCAATTTTGGTGGCCCCCTGTGCCAGAAGGCACCATGGGAGGAGGGCTTAATACAGGGACAATGGTGGTCATCCCTGTAGCTCTTGCCCCAAAGCCACCCAATTCATCCTCTTCCTTTATGTCTCTGGTGCCCCTCCAGCTACTATCCCTTCCCTGGAGCTCAGGGTGAGTGCCTGTGAGTGAGTGAGTCTGTGTGCAGGTCCTTTAAGAAGACACCTGGGCATTCCAGCAGCCCTCTGTGCCACCCAGATGGATGGAAGCCCCACTAATTTTCATAGCCATATGTTGTGAGCTCTTTTCTCCCTGGCACTGGTACTTCAGGCTCAAGAGCCCAGTGTGTAAGTAGGACCTCTCATTGCTCAGGGTCGACCTCTGCAGTTGAAATATTCCTTCAGATTCTCAACTGCCACAGATGGGTGTGAGACCAGCCCATCTCTGGCCCCTCCTACCAGTCTCAATATGGTTTCTACTTTATATTCTTAGTTATAGGACTTCTGTTCAGCTCATCTTCAGATGGTCATCCAGGGTAATCCTATATAATAAAAGGGTAATATGCAAATAGACGGAACAGCAGAATAACTAATCAAAGCATAACATACTAATGATATGCTAAGACTGCTCAATATCTCGCTATGACATGCACTGACCACCAGGGGGCAGATGCTCCAACTGATAGATTAGCTTGCTGCTGGGGTCCGGCTGATCATACTGAGTGAAATGGGCTGGATGCGCCCTGGAGCCCTCCCACAGTCCCTCCCTGGCCCAATTGTACACTGGTGGAGTCCCTCAGCTTGGCCTGCACTCTCTCACAATCCCAGACCTCTCAGGTGATGTTGGAGAGCCCTGATCCTGCAGGCCACTCCCCTTGGGAGGGCCCCAGATGCAGGGCTCATGGCTGGTGAGTGCTACTGTGGCAGCCCAAGCCTCTCCCAATCGGGACTGATTTGACATGACAGGCACAGTGGGCCGGGATGAGCGGGAGCGGCAGGTAGGAGCTGCAGGCAGCATTGCACTGTGGGTTTTTGACCAATCTCTTCAGGCCACCCAGAGGGACCCCACCCATTCACAAATCCGTGCACCGGGCCTCTAGTTGTTTTATAAATTGGTTGTAATTTTTCTGTGGCTGTGGAAGTGGTGAGTACAGTGCTTATCTCCTCCACCATCTTGACTGAAAACCTCTGTGATCATAGTTTTTAAGGCTCTGCACCAAATTTCCTGAACCTCAAAGTCTTCATCAAAGATTACTAAAGTATATAACTTTCTTAATTTTTATAAGGACCAAGTAATATAATTAATATGAAAAAAATGTTTGGTAAACTTCAAAACAATTGTAAAACAATTATTTGGCTTCAAGATGCTTCCTGAAATATTCATAAGGAGAAAAGCAGGTGGCTTGTATCCAGCTGTCAGTACAATTCTTTATTAAGGCATTTCTTTTCCTAAAGAGGATGGAGAGTCATAGCCCATCCCAAACACCAGACACCAGGGATCTAGCCACTTTGTTGATTTCTGAGGCAACACTCAGGTCATGAGTTTTTAGCACCTGTCTGTGACTTGGAAGCTATGCAATTTCACATCTCAAACACAAACAAGCTGTAGCTGACAAGCATCTGTGAGACAGCAGGAGGCTAGGCATTTCTGAGCCGAGAAGAAACACTTTAGGGCATGTCCCACTGTGGCAGGCTTAATCCAATATTAATTAGAATTTAATGACTTTACAAACATCCAAGAGTGTCAGCTGCCTAGAATCATGGCATGCTCCTTCTAGCAGCACTTTTCTCTGGAATTTGTTTTTCTGTCTCTGCTTCCTCAAACCTTTCCCTTTTCTCACCCACACATACCGCATACCTCAAATTTACCCACAGTACAGGTCTAAAATTCTTTAAAATATGTAAAGTAGCCATTTCATTATCTTAAACAATTATATAAATTCAGAATTGGATTTTGAGCCCAGGTATTTCCTAAACTTGGACATTAGCTACTAGGCTATATACCACATAAAATCAAGTTTCTTTTATATACGAACAGGAACTTAAACCATGTATAGCTCTGGCTTACTTAGTTTGATTTTTTTAAATGCTATATGCCATTTTTTCCTGCTTTTTCTTTTCTCTTTAAATTTCTGATTTTAAAAATTAAATCTAATCCTAGTTTGCGCTGGTTCAATCATTTTAAAGAAAATCCTTATTTACTGATTGACGTATTGTTTGATACATTCACTTACTCAGCAAATATTTTTTCATGAAAGAAGCACTGTGCTCGGCAGACAGGGAGAAACATTATAAGACTCACAGAACACAAAGAGGTTGCAACCCACATAGGACAAGAGCTGGGATGAGGAGAGCAGAGCCCAGGGGAAGGGCATTCGAGGTGCTGTCAATTCTGGGTGATATTTGAGCTGAGACTTGAAGAAAAGAGAGAGCTGCTAGTTCAGCAGGGCTGGGTGGGACACATGGCAGGCAGAGTACACATCTTCTACAAAGTCCTAGAAGTGAGAATTTGGTTGATATGAGGAAACTAGACATCAGAACAGATTAACGGAGCACTGAGATGGAGCAACATTGGGAAGACTTTTCTGCTGTATGTTGAAGAACGTAAGCTTCTATCACTTGGTGATTACAAGTTAACGATGGGTTTTAAATAGTGGGATAACACAGATGCATTTTAGGATGCACACTTTGAGCAAGAATGGGAAGAAAGCATGGGGGATCTACTACATTGATGAAGGACATGTTTCTTATATGTTAGGTAGGGATAATACATTTGTTTCCATTACATGAGTTAAGGAATTATAAAAAGCCTGAGAGCTTCTGTCACAGAGTAGTAATGCAATGAGTGATAGCTGTTTATTATTATTACTAGAGGCTCGGCGCACGAAATTCATGCATGCGAGGGGTCCCACAGCCTGGCCTGCACCCTCTCTAATCCACCCTCTCTATTCACCCTGGGGGGATGTGCAACTGCCTCTCACAATCCGGGACCACTGGCTCCTAACTGCTCCCCTGCTGGCCTGTCTGCTCACCCCTAATCCATCTGCCTGACTGCCAGATCACCCTTAACTGCTCCCCTGCTGGCCTGATTGCCTCTAACCATCTCTCCCTCTCCCTGTACCTAGGACACGGGATTCCCTCCTCTGGCCAGTCACAGGCACCCAGGACCTGGGTCAGCTTCACACAGGCTGGCCACAGCCACAGGTGCCATGGACTGTGGGGTGGGTGGCTTGTCCCTCTCCTGGGCCACAGTCTGTCTGGTTCCCATTACTTCCTTGTGGGTTCATTTGTACCTGGCTGGTCCCTATTCCTCTCTCATGAGCTTATTTGTGTCTGGCTGGTCCTTATTACTTTCTCCTCAATGTTGAGTGTCTGAGCTGTTACAGTGTGAGGGCGTGATGATTATTTGCATATTAGCACTTTATGATATAGGACTAGAGGCCTGGTGCAGGAAATTCATGCACAAGTGAGGTCCCTAGGCCTGGCTGGTGATCAAAATGCGAGCATCTGACATGAAAGGGAAGGTCCCAGCTGACCTGTGGTCCCTGGGAAGCTCCTAGGCCCCCAGGCCCACATATGCCCCCCCTCTACCTGAGTCATTGGTCTCGCTCAGCTCCCTCAGCATCTGGGAGCCAAGCAGGGGCCCCACCCCCTGCTGTCACCACTGGTTGCAGTCTGTGGGGCTATTGGTGGAGATCAGGCACCACCCGCACCCACCTTGGCCTGGCACCACCGCTCACCTGCTCCACCATTCTGCCACAGTCCTGCTCTTATTGGGGCCCATTGGGGCCCATTGGGGCTGGCAGTACCTCCACTGCCACCCTCTGCCAGTGCTGTGTTGCTGACATTTCCCATGTTCTGTGCTGCCCTGTGGTGGTCAGCACATGTAATAGGGAATGGTCAAACTTCCGGTAGAATTCCCAGTCAAATTCCTGGTTGAGGCAACAATTTACATATTAGGCTTTTATTATATACTAGGGGCCCGGTGCACAAAAGTTTGTGCACTGGGGAGGGGGGTCCCTCAGCCCGGCCTGTGCCCTCTCGCAGTCTGGGACCCCTCTAGGGATGTCCACCTGCTGGTGTGCCTGGCCAGCCTGGGTGAGGGGCCAATGTCTGTTTGCAGGCTGGCCAAGCTCCCCAGTGGGAACCCTCACCTCAGGGGGTGTGGCAAGCCTGGGATGAGGGCAATTTTCAGGCTGGCCACAGCTCCCACTGACCCTTCAGGCCATCTGCCTGGGAAGTGATCAGGTGGCAGGCGTCTACCCCATGGCCTCCCAGGCCCAGGAGGGAGGCTTGGGGGTCTGGCCGGCTGGTCATGCCCCCCAAGCTTCCGCCTGGGAGGTGATCAGGTGGCAGGCAGCCACCTCATGGCCTCCCAGGCCCAGGAGGGAGGCTCAGGGGTCCGGCCGGCTGGTCCCACCTGGGAAGGCATGGGCCGGCTCAGGGCGCTGGATGCCTTCCTGAAGGGAGGCTCCCGAGATGGCAGAAGCCGCAGCCCAGGAGAAGCCGCAAACTGGGGCTGCAGCCTCCGCCATCTTGGCTAGGCTAATTTACATACAGTCACTCTGATTGGCTGGTGGGTGTGGCTTAGCCCATCCCGAAGAAACGGTTAATTTTAATATTACGTTTTTATTAGTTAGGACTAGGGGCCCGGTGCACAAAAATTTGTGCACTCGAGAGGTCCATCAGCCCTACCTATGCCCTCTCACAGTCTGGGACCCCTCTGGGGATGGCCACCTGCTGGCATGCCTTGTCAGCCTGGGTGAGGGGCTGATGGCTCTTTGCAGGCTGGCCAAGCCCCCCAGTGGGGTCCCTCACCACATTGGGGTGTGGTCAGCCTAAGTGTGGGCCTGAGGGCCGTTTTCAGACTTTCAGGCTGCCCACAATCCCTTTAGGTTTTGGTCCCCTACTGGGGTACCTGGCCAGCCTGGGTGAGGGGCTGATGGCTATTTGCAGGCCGGCCAAGCCCCCCAGTGGGGACTCTCACCCTATTGGGGTGTGGACAGCATGGGTGATGGACTGAGGGCTGTTTTCTGGCTTTCAGGCTGCCCACAGCTCCCATTGACCCAATGTCCCAGCAAGACTGGCTGGAAGCAGGTTTCTGGGGTTTGTTTATCTTCCATAATTGATACACTGTTCCTTTAAGCCAAGCCTAGGCAGGTAACAGAGCCACCTGTCTGCTTCAGCTGGTGGCTTCTATAATTGAGACAATGTTGCCTTAGTGGACTCTAGCCAGGACTGCTGTTTGCTTCACCTCCGAGGCTTCTATAATTGAAACAATGTTGCAAATATGTTGTTGCCTGGAGCTGAGAGAAACTCAGCGGCCAGCAAACAGTTTTACTCTTGCTGCAATGGAAGCTGTCTGTTTACTCAGCTCCATGAGTGCTGGCCTCCATCTTGGCTGGGTTAATTTGCATACAGCCGCTTTGATTGGCTGGTGGGTGTGGCTTAGTCATCCCAAAGAAATGGTCAATTTCAATATTACGCTTTTATTAGATTAGAAGATTATTATTTCTATACATTTAAATGGTGTAGACGCATTATGTCTAAGATTATTCATATAACAAGTAGCCTGGAATCATCAAGATGGTTGATTCAGGACATTTAGAAGTTAATGCATTTATACATCTACTAAGGGCCCATTGCAGAATTTGTGCACCTTGAAAGAACTGTGGGCCACGAGGATGCGATGGGCACAGGGGCAGGTCTCGGCCTATTCCTCATGCCCCTGCCTGGTCCCTCCTTCTGTGGCCCCTGGGACCAGCAGCAGGTGAGAGCAGAGGCTGCTGCCCCAATCACTTTTCAGGAGCATGGGGAGGTGGAGAAGCCCTCAGGGGCAATTGGAGCTGGCAACCCCTGACTGCACCTGCTGATAGTGCCAAGTGATCAGGACCAGCACTGGACACCTGTAACTGACAGCGGGTGCAAGTGGCAGCTCTGGCACTAGCAGTGGGCATGAGCAGAGGCTATGGAGCCAGCAGTGGGTGAAAACAGGGCAGCACCAGCAGCAAGTGTGAGTGCCAGGTGGGACCATGGCTCTCAGAAGCAAAGAATAATCACCAGAGGCTTGCCCTGATTACAGCAAGTTGCATTGGTCTGGTGCCTCTGCTCACCTGGTCCACCATCCCGCCACAGACAATTTCCACCATGTTCCATGCACGTTGATTGTTTGGTTGTTCTGCTGTTTGGTCTATTTGCATATCACGGTTTTATATATGTAGACTAGAAGCCTGGTGCACAAAATTCATACAAGGGGAGGGGAGGTCCCTAGCCTGGCCTTCACCCTCTCGAAATTTGGGACTGCTGGCCCCTAACTGCTCACCTGCTTATCTGATTGCCCCTAACCACCCACCTGCCTGTCTGACTGATCACCCCTAAACACCTCTGCCTGCCTGCCTGATCTCCCTTTACCGCCTCTGCCTCCCTGATTGCTCCTAACTGTTCGCCTGCTGGCTTGCCCCTAACCACTCACTGGGGGGCAGGCCAGCGGAGTGAGGGGCCATGGTTGTTCTGGTCTCTGGTCATTCTGGTCATTCTGCCATTTTGGTCGCTGGGCTTTTATTATATAGGATCATTTTCCTTGGCTTGTCTTTACTAGTTATTGTTTGTTTGCATTTTTAAAAACTTACTTGAATCCCTGAGTATTAAGTTTCTACTCCTAAGAGAAGCACTATTTCATAGTACAAGTTAAGAAAAGAATGTCTCCAAGTTTAGGTTATTAGTGGAACCCTCACATCATACACTAGTATGATGTGAATTACCGTGTCCCATATTAGTAGTCTTTTAGACATGTCTACATTGACTTATGTGCCTATGAAGTTGACTTTAATAAAATATTTTGTGAGCTGTCTTAACTATAAATCATGCATATCAAATACATATACATATGACTATATACAGTTGTATGTAATATGTCTACACAAACACACAACTACATAGAAATATACACATCCTTTGCCCTTGCTCTACCTACTTATTCTGTAGTCTTATCCAGAAAACAATTATATTTATTTGGCATTAATGGACCAACAGAATTCTTTCTGTTTTCCTTTTCATTGTTGAAGTAAAAAAACAACAACAGCCCAAAACTGTTATTTTCTTGCATTCTTTTTCTATGTACCTAAACTCGATTGTTTGCATATTAATTGCTATATTTAATTTGCTCAGGTTGATTTATAAGGTGATGAACTTTAAAAGACATTTTTTCACAGGATATTTGTTCTGTTTGACATTGTTTTGCTGCTAGACTCAAGTGTTTTTGTTACCCAAGACCATGATCATTGCTGGTTTTACTAAGTGGTTGATGGATAGGAATTCATTTTGAATAAATATCTCCAAGCTTATTACAGTACATGTCTTCCTGGCAGGTCATTTTATAGATTATCTTTTTACCTGTTTTCTATTAAACAATTAAGATAAGAAAGTAAACTTTCAACAAATATTTCAGAGTTATCAATATGTAATGGAATAATTGTTTTCCAAAAGTATCAGAGGGTTGCTTTTCTAATTTACCCCCTTGTTCCTGCTGAAGCATGCTTGTTATGATCTTGGAATTTTCTTGAAAACCCTTTCCATTACCAACCCCATACTTTTTTAAGTACTTTGGTGGAAGAGAGGTAGCAGTTATTATTATTGTTTTTATCAAAAGAGCTTTGAAGTTAATGTACTTGCATTTAATCCTGGTTTCATCATATAGGAACTGGGTGGATTTAAGAGTTGTTCAGCATCTGTGAGCCTGTATCCCTCACCTGTAAAGTGGAGATAATAATACCCTTTCATCCAATTCCTAGGGGGATAAATGTACCTCCTGGATATCAGACTTTCATGAAAGATCACAACTGTCCAAATGCTTTTATCACAGACAAACACATTGTCCTGTTACAAGAATTTGATTTTCTTTCTAAAAATTTTCCTTACCGCTTTCCTTTGCTGTTCCACCTCTACTCTCAATTTGAGACCTTGGCTAACACTTCAATGGGAAAAGAAAAATTCCTTTGGGAACCCCAGTCTCTCCTCTGCTCATCTCAATCTCTTGCATCTCATTCACACCTCTGTGCTCCACCTGTTGTTAACTGGGCCAAGAAGGCCAATCCCTCAGAGGTAGCCTGTCTCAGTTCTACACTCAAGCACTTTGCTCACATGATTTTCTCTCTCCTCCATCTTCCACATCTTCTCCTATGTCTATTACCATTAATCCTATCTAATAAGGAGGGAATATACTAGCTGACCCTCACCCCAACACAAAGATGGCAGCGCCCACAGCCAATAAGGAGGAAATATGCTAATTGACTGCCACGCCCTCAAAGATGGTGGCACCCAGCTACAAGATGGCAGTGCCCAGTCCCCTCAGCCCCTCTGGAGTGCCAGCATGCCTGCTTCTGGAGTCCCCCAACCCCCTCAATCCCCCAGCTGCCCAAGGCTGGCCAGAGGCACAGGCAAACCTTGGATGGTGGCTGTCCAGCCACGCAGGGCTGCCTGAGGCTCAGGTAACCAGGGCTGGCTGAGGCTTGCACTGCTGGCAGTGGCAGCAGCAGAGGTGTGATGGGGCATTGCCTTTCCCTGATTGCCAGGTTACCTCCTGCCCCTAAGGGCTCCCAGACACTAAGAGGGGGCAGGCCAGGCTGAGGGACCCCCTGTCCAGTGCATGAATTTTCATGCACTGGGTCTCTAGTACAAAAATAAATAGCAAGATGACTTAATTTAAAAAATGCTTCAGTGATTCAATACTTCTCTTTGTCTACTGACTCATTTCTGTTTTTCTTTTCAACAAACTTCACAAAGGAGTTGCTATATCCACTGTTCTCCTCTTTACCTATATTTTCTCCTCTGTATTTCACACAACGTCCTTACTCACTGATCTGCTCTATTGGCTGGGTCAAGTGCACTCCTACCTTCTTTCTGGCCAAATGCAATGACCACTTTTTGTGCTTGTCTCCCATGTTCTCTCAGCAGTATTTAATGTCATTAACCACTTCATTGAAACTCTACCCTCTTGCCTTTTGTGCCCCTAAACTTTTCTATATCTCTTCATATCACTGTGAACTTTCTCCATTCATTGTTCGTTGCAGTAAGACAACCATTTCTATTTCTCTGCTAGCCCGGGAAATACCATAATGCCCAGCGGCATTGCCAATGGCAGGGCAGAATGTCGGAGTCATCCTTGATTTCTCTTTTCCTTAGCACTTCACTAATCCATCACTAAGTACCCTACGTGCTCAAAGGTATATCTGACATCTATCTACTGTCATGGTCCCTTTCGCCTTTTCCAAACCAACAGCATCTCCTGAGGATGACTGCAACTGGTTCCTAATGGGGCTCCCTGCCACTATTTTGGTCCCTGAAAGTGACTCTACACAGCCACCAAAATGATCTTTTAAAGATATAAGTCATGGCATTTTTACTTCTTAAATTTTACAGAACAGAATTTACAAATTCTGTGCATGGCTTTCCATTGCCTTTGCAATAAACCCGTGTCTCCCTTACATGGCCTTGTGTGTTGGAGTTCGTTCCTTTTTCTCACATTATTCAATTCTCCTATCAAGTTACAGCCATATTGATCTTCTGTTTCTCGAACTCACCAGACTCATTAAGTTTTGGCCTTAATTTGTTTACCCATAGATTTGAGGTCTCAAAAATGGAAACTGTATTATTATTAATTATTACATATATCCTCTTTCCAGTTACATTTTGAGACATTGTTTTGAATTATATTTCTGGGTATAATGGGTAATTAACACTACATTTGTCTCAAGCAAGGTCCATTTTGTTGGCAGATTTTTGGTATTGTAAACTGAATCCTAGGAGGTTTGAGCTGTGCAGTTAATCTAGTGGGAAGGGAGCTCAGAATAACACTGCAAGAGATAGGATGTTTAAAGAATAATGTATTTGAAGGGAATTCAACAAGGTCTTTTTTGCTAAAAGAGCAAGTTTACAAATAAAATTTCCAATAGATACAAAACTTAGAAGTATGGTAGGATAGCAGTAATAAGGTTTTCTATTTTTTAGTGCATAGAAGGAAAATAACATGAAGATTCACATAGATTTGCTTCAAACTTATTCTGAATTAAGTGTTTTAAATAATTTTTATGATGTTGCAAATAAAAAACATTTAAAACAATTTCCTCAGTATTTTTCAGCAAAATTACATATTTTACTCATTGCTCTGAAACTTACATTTTTCACTTAAAACATATGACACACGGCTTTCTAGGTGAAAATGGCTGTAAGACATTTAATGATGTGGATGTATTATAGTTATTAACTATTTTTTATTCATGGGATATTTAGATTATTTCCATTTTTGCCATTGCAAACAATAAATAAATGTGGATACATAACTCCTTTAAGTACTGATATTTTTATTTCTATAGAATTCATTCCTGAAAATGAGATTATTGAGTTATGGTTCTGAGGTTTCTAGTCTCTATTAGATTGTGCCTACTAGATTTGTGGAAATTGCATCTTGTTTTAACTTGCATTTCCACAGTTACTAGTGAGGTTTAACATTTGTTCACTCATCAGGTGTTTACTCTGTGCCCCGTGGTCTGCTGGAGCAAGGTTATGGTGCCTCGTGATAGTTTTTCCAGCTCCGTGTTGTTATGTTGTTAATTTAGCTCCTCAAATCTGCCAAGCTGGGAGCATTTAATCCTAATAATCAACAAATGGCACCCACTCCCCAGCCACTCGTTAAGCATATGCTAGTTAGTGCACCACTATATGTGGCAGACTCTGTTCTAAGTGATTTGAATACATCAGTGATCAAATGGACAGACATCGCTGCTGTTACACAGCTTATACTACTGAGGAGGGGAGAGATGACTCTGAAAATAGACAAGCTATGTAGTATGTGTAAAGATAATATTATCGAAGAAGAAGTAGAGCGGGGTAATGGGAGACTGTGTGTGTGCCGTGGGAGGTGTGCTTGAAGTAGTCAGAGGCAGGTGTCTTGAGGAGGCATTGGAGCCCATGCAAAGGAAACTTGAAGAGAAGCTTTCAAGGTTGAAGATACATCAGTGCAAAGCCCTGTGGGGACTGCGCCTGTGTTTCTAAGGAACAACAAAGAGGCACTGAGGTGACAGTGGGATGAGTAAGATGGGGATGAGCAGGGGAAATGCCAGGAGATGCGGGGCTGGTAGGCACTGGGAAGTCTCCACTCAGTGACATGGGCCCATTGCCAGGTTTTGAGCACTCATCTGAACTCACTTAGGAAGAGCACACTTTCTAAGGTTAATGGGTGTTTTGAGTGTTTTTTTTTAAACATATATTTTATTGATTTTTTACAGAGAGGAAGGGAGAGGGATAGAGAGTTAGAAACATTGATGAGAGAGAAACATCGATCAGCTGCCTCCTGCACACCCCCCACTGGGGATGTGCCCGCAACCAAGGTACATGCCCTTGACTGGAATCAAACCTGTAACCCATGAGTCCGCAGGCTGATGCTCTATCCAGTGAGCCAAACAGGTTAGGGCGAGTGTTTTTTTGTGTTTCTTTTGAAAATTGCTGACTTATATATATTTTTTACAGATATATCAATTGGATAATTTTAATTATCAATCTCAAGAATTTTTAATATCTAATATAATAAAAGAGTAATATGCAAATTGACCATTACCTGAGACACCTAAGCCATGCCCACCAGCCAAGCCATGCCTCCCAGCCAACCAGATCAGCTGTATGCAAATTAGCCCAGCCAAGATGGAGGCCAGCAGCCATGGAGCTAGAGCAAACCAGAGGCTTCTGTTGCAACTGCCTGCCTAGGCTGGCTGAGCCTCTGCTCACGGCCACGCCCACCAGCCAATCAGAGCAGCTGTATGCAAATTAACCCAGCCAAGATGGAGGCTGGCAGGGTGGCTCTGCACTGGGAGCCTCCGCGGCTGGCATAGCTGTGCTGGGTGTGTCAGCTCAGTAGGGGAGTCCAGCCTGGGGCCTCCTTGGGGCATCCAGGAGCGCCCATCCTGGGTCCACTGCCTGACTCCGCCTCCCGGGGGCCTCCACCAGGCATGCGGGAGAGCGGGTCCTCCACGGGGCTTGCAGGAGCAGCCATCCTGGGTCTGCTGCTTGGCTCTGTCCCCTGAGGGCCTCCTCAGGGTGTCCAGGTGCGACCATCCGGAGCCCGCTGCCTGGCTCCACCCTCCAGGGGCCTCCTTGGGGCATCCAGGAGCGCTTGTTCTGGGTCCACTGTCTGGCTCCGCCCCCTGGGGGCCTCCATAGGGCGTGTGGGAGCGTCTACTTCACAGTGCGGAGAATCCAAAGCCAGTCCACTGCCTGGCTCCACCCCGGGTGTGTTTGTTCAGCAGCAGGGCCCCACCGAGGGATCCTGCACCAGCGTCTGCCCCTGGCTTGCCACCCAGCTCTGCGCCAGGTGTGTCCCCTCAGCAGTGTGGGCCCATCAGGTGTGTGCGATCGTGGGCCCTCCGGTGGGAAATGTCCAGGCCTGCACTCACCATCCCTCCCACCCCCCAGTGCACGAACCCTGAAGGGGCTGTGGGCAGCCTGAAAATGGCCCTCAGTCCCTCACCCTGGCTGGCCAGGCATGCCAGTGGATGGACATCTCCCCCGAGGTGTCCCAGACTGCAAGAGGCCGACAGGTCGGGCTGAGGGAACCCCAACCCCCGAGTGCACAAATTTTTGTGCACCGGGCCCCTAGTATTAGATATATTTATATTTTTCCTGCCATATGGTGTTGCAAATGTTATCTCTTAAACTGTCGTCTTTAAAAATTTTATGGTTTTTTTATACTCTTTTAAATATAAATGTGCACCAAATATGTAAATCATGCCAACCTCTTCACTCTGAAATGATAAAGCTTCCCTCCTTTCCATGTGTTAGGATTCATATGTTTGTTTTGATTTTTGACATGAGGCTCTGAGCCACCTCTAATTCGTTTTTGTGACATGAATAGTTTGCTTATAGTTCCTTCTAGTTCAGGAGTTGGCAAACTATGGCCAAACCGCTCAACGCCTATTTTCCTAAACAGAGTTTCATGGGAACACAGCAAACCCCCTTCTTTATATGTTGTCTGTGGCTCCTCTCTTCTCATGCTGACAGCTCACCATGAAAGACACGCATGGACTACACTGCGGAAAACATTTACTATCTGGCTGTGTAAAAAATTATATTTATTTTAGCTGATGGATAAGCAATGATTTAAATGTCACATTTTTTAAAGAAATTATAATTTTCATTTTAATCACAATAGCACATTTAGCACATATTAATTTGTAATTATATATTTTATTTTATAACACTATTGTTTGTTTTGTTCACTGATCCACCTATTCCTGTGTCACTACCACTATTATGATACTAACAGCTTTCTGATTTTTCTAGAAAAGCTTCACACAAGTTTTCTAACAGCTTTTGAATTTTTTCTAAAAAAGTTTCATACTACTATTTTTCCACTTCAAAAAATTCAAGATAAAAAAATTGGAATCCTGATTGCCATTTTAATAAGAAGACATATTGGTTTGAATAGAATTTCCATTTTTATAAGTAAGATCAAAACTTTTAATAAAATTTTCCAACCTGTTAACATGCTATGTCTTTCTACTGACGTGTGTTTTATGTCCTTTTATAACATTTTATATCTCTTTTCATATAGGCCCAGTAAATCTAAGTTAAATTTATCTATATTTTGTGGTTTTTACAGATTTTGTTAGTAAGGTTTCCATTTTTTACATACTTATTTCTAATATGATATTTTACCATTAAAATCTATAACTTGAATTCAGCCACCTTACTAAATTGTTTTATTATTTCAAACTAGAGGCTAGGTCCCTCAGCCCAGCCTGTGCCCTCTTGCAGTATGGAAACCTTCGGAGGATGTCCACTTGCTGGCTTAGGCCCGCTCTCCAGGCAATCTGGCCTAAGCTGGCAGACAGGCATCCCTCTGGCAGCCCAGGAGCCCTTCGGGGATGTCCACTTGCCAGTGGGAAGCAGGCCTAAGCTGCAGTTGGATGTCCTTAGCGCTGCTGAGGAGGCAGGAGAGGCTCCCACCACCACCGCTGTACTGGCAGCTGTCAGCCTGGCTTGTGGCTGAGCAGAGCTCCCCCTGTGGGAGAGCACTGACTACCAGGGGCAGCTCCTGTGTTAAGTGTCTGCCTCCTGGTGGTCAGAGTGTGTCATGGTGACCAGTCATTCCCAGTGGTTCTGCTCTTAGGGTCCATTTGCATATTACCCTTTTTTTATATAGGATAGAGACATGGTGCATGGGTGGGGCTGGCTGGTTTGCCCTGAAGGGTGTCCCAGATCAGGTTAGGGGTCCCTGTTGGGGTCCCTGACCAGCCTGGGTGAGGGGCTGAGGGCCGTTTTCAGGCTGGCCACATTCCCTTCAGGGAGAGGGGTCCTGCTGGGGTGCCTGGCCAGCCTGGGTGAGTGGCTGATGACTGTTTGCAGGCTGGCCACCTCCCTAGCAGAGACCCTCACCCCATGAAGGTGTGGCCATCCTAGGTAAGTGGCTGATGGCTGTTTGCAGGCTGGCCAAAGCCCCCAGTGACCCAAGCTCCCAGCAAGGCTGCCTGGAATCATGTAACTGGGGTTTATCTTCTATGATTGAAACTTTTTTGCCTTGAGTGGAGGCCACAGACTGCCTAGGCTGGCAGCTTCCTCCATTGCCAGGGCAATGAAACCTCCTGCTTGCTCCAGCTCCAGTGGCTTCTAAAATTGAAAGTTTGTTGCCTTGAGCAGAGGCCACTGCTGGCCTAGGCAGGCATTTTCCCCCATTGCCAGGGCAATGAAGCCTCCTGTTTGCTCTTGCTCTGTGGCTTCCTACCGCCATCTTGGTTGGGTTAATTTGCATATAGTCACTCTAATTGGCTGGTAAGCGTGGCTTGGGATTTAGTGGAGTGATTTAATTAGCATATTATTCTTTTATTAGATTAGATATGTTTTTAGTAGTCTTTTGTATTTTCTAGGCAAAAAATTATATATATATATATTTATACATATTGACTGTTGAAATAACTACTATTCCTCTTTATAATCATGATGACTTTCATATTTCACTAATATTGTTATTAGTTGGTTGATATTGCTAATTAGACTTTATTGTGTTTCAAGAATTGCTTTCTATTCTTATTTTACTAAAAGTTTTCATTATGAATGGCTTCTAAATTTTATTAAATATTCTTTCAGGTATTCAGTTTTTTTATTTTCTCCTTAATATCTTTATATATTATGTTGATAAATTTGTTTAATAAGTCATGGAATAAACTTAGTTTAAATATTACTTTTTAAAATATGATGCTATATTTAATGTGATTACAATTTATTAGGGATTTCTAAATATATCTTTATAAGAAAAAGTTAGTACAGTTTTCTGTGCTATCTTTGTCAAATTTTAATATCCTAATTTATAAATTGGGATAATGGAAATAACTAAAAATGTTGATGGTCAGGGTGATGATGATATTTAGATATGTAGACCTCAGCTATAAAACCTCTATTTTATGGTAGTTCTTTATAACTTTTTAATGTTTTGTAAACTAAATTAATCTTACAAATTTATATTTTCATAAAATAACATTTTTTTGTTTATGAAGTTAGCATATATTCTTCCATGACTATTTCATCAATCTATGCACTTTCTTTTTCTTGGAATTACATATTTTAATTTTTTTGGTTTTGATCAGAATTGGTATGTTTTTTTTCCTCTCTTAAATTGCCTTGATTTTATAAACACTTTAAAATCATTCTGTTAGTTGTTTCATTAATGTCAAGTTTATATCTACTAATTACTTTTAATAAATCATATTAGTTGAATAATCTTTTTTCAGTTTTCCCTCCTTCTACTCTTTATTAATAGTATATTACTATTAATAAATTAATTTTAAGGCTACAAATTTTTCTCTGAATACTACTAGTATTTATTTGTCAGTTGAAATATAAAGCATCTCTTCTTTATAAATTTTTATTCTTGCTTTGCCTGGGTTCTGGTGTACTTTTTTTCACCATGAATAATTTTTACCTTAAACTTTTTTACCTTAAATTCATAATTTTTACCTTAAACTTTTTACTAAGCATTGAGATTTTTAGAAGGATTCCTTTAAAGTTCCAAGTGTTTAATTTTTTCATCCTGTTTTTGTTTAGGACTTCTTGGTTTATTATATATAAAGAATACTGCCCTTATACTTTCTTTCTAGCATATATTATTGTTTTTCAGTGCAGAAAATAAATAATACAATTTTTTCTGTTATTGTGCAGAATTAACAGAAAATATTTTCTGTCAATTCTGCACAGTAACAGAAAAAAATTGTATTATTCTGTCAATTCTGCACAATAACAAAAAATTGTATTATTTTCTGTCCTTTCAACGGTTGATTTGCTTCACCACTCGGAGCAGGTAGGTACCTATCAGGGCAGGAGCCTATCCGGGGGAAGGAGCACTATTTTCTGGTATCCTTAGAGACTCTCAGATTTGCAACCTGCAATTTTCTTCTGGGGCTCATAGAGAGGCTTGATGGATCCCTTGTGCTCTAAGTCAATAGTGTAGTCCATTCAGTATATTGATGTTACCGCCCGGTGTTTCTACTCTGAGGGACTCCCCAACAGCCAGTGGGTGGCCAGCAGGCCTTCTGTGCCCCAGCATGACACAGCTTCACCTGAGAGAAGAACCATTTTTATAAATCACCCACATGTACAGGTTGTAGCAAGACTAGGTTTAAAGTTGTGAGTATGCAAAATACAGTTTATGCTTGTATTATTGTTTATTAATTATTCTTTTATTTTCTATATGAACAACTAACTGTAAACCTACTGTGTCCAATACCCTTGTATATAGTGTTCTAGGCTTTTTGTTTGTTTGCCATCTCTCTACACAGAGATGCCATGGAACACTCCCTCCTTCCCCAGACTCTAGCCACTCATAAGATAGAGGCAGTTCAATGGATAGGGCCCATGAAGGAATCAGGTAGCTGAGCCTTTCCTACTACCGTCTTTCTAAATCAATTTAAATAGAAATTTTCTCATTTTGTGTACATCTGGTTGAACTTCAATAACTTCTTCTTTCTTTCCCCTCCCTCTCCTCATTCTCTTCCTTCTTATAACATGCTATCCTGCTTTAATTGACCAATGTGTCGCTCTTACTCTGCGTAAGCTGCTTGGGTTAACACTTACAAGCTGTGTGACATGAGCCTGCTTTGGAACTCTTCTCGACTTCCATGACCTCACCTCCAGTGTTCTAGTTGTTATAATTGTAGTCACAATAGTTGCCAGGAGCCTACCAAGGTTCAGAACAGGGCATTGCTACAATCGTCACTACTGTTTTCAATTATTTATTGCTTTGGCAGTTTGCCTCAGCTGAGCTATCCTTGTAATTGAGGAAACCCTAATAATAAATGGCTTCATACTTCTTGACCTTGGAGATGCTGTTCAACACTCCAGACTAACTGTGTTAATGTGTGGGAGAAAGGCCATCTGAACTAATCCTGCTTTTTGGCTTAATTTTCTTGACAAAAACCAAATCAAACAAAAAATCCAAAAACCAGTCAGAAAACTGTCTGTAGAAGTCATTTAGAAACACAAAGTCACAACAATAGCACAAAATGGGCATTATTTAAATTCTGGTTTGGCCAGTGTTGGAGTTGCAGTGTTATTTTACGAAATTCATCAGGCCCAGGAGTGCAAATAGTTGTAATTAAAGGCTTCCCATAACAGCCCTGTCAAGACATTGTGTGCATCACATTTGGCACATGTTTCAAAGCTGAGAGCGATATTAAATAGACCATCTGTTGGTTTTCATTAAGTTTTCTCTCATCAACAGCACTATTAAATGTAACTGAATCCATTTATGAAAATTTCCTGACATCTGTGCTTTCAATTGGACATTGACCAATATTAATAGCAAAGCTACTTCACCTGAATTTATTATTAATGAAAACTTAAATACAGCATAAATATGTGTTCTCCCTACAACACTTTTAATAGCACTTACCCAAACAATGCCAGGGAAAGTCCCTGTCTGACCTTCAGAAATGATGAAAACGCCTAGTCTAAGCTCCACGGGATCTTGCTGGTGACCAACATACCTGCAGCATCTGGGCATGCGCATCCCACCCTGGAAAACCCTGAAAAACTGCCCTGGGAAATGTTTACTATCCTTCACAAACCGTCTTAAGCATCATATCCTCTTGGAAGCTCTCCTTGTGTTCATCTACTTTCCCTTGTACTTTCTGTAATAAAATAAAATAATCAGTCTTTGTAACTCCACTTTGTTTGAACCCTGACCAGTTCTCATAACATGTTGGTGAGAAACTTCTGCTGAGTCATGAAAATAGATATGATGAGTATTGCAGAGTCATAAATTACTAAAATAACCTACCTACTTGAAACTACCTCCCCAAAGAGATAAGGAAGGTATGTACGAAATAATAATTATTTATTTTTGATTTTTAAAAATTTAATGGTGTGACATGGTCAACATGATCATATAGATTTCAAGTATGGGTTTCCATGTTACAAAATTTGTATATTTCACCATGTACCCACCACCCAAAGTCAAATCTCATCCTGTTACCATATATTAGCACACCCTCCTCCAACCCTTATTTTTGGCAACCACCACAATGCTGTCTGTGTTCATGAGCTTCAGTTTTATATCCCACACTAGGGGCCCTGTGCACAAAATTCGTGCACTGGGGGGGAGGGTCCTCAACCCAGCCTGCCCCCTCTCACATTTTGGGAGCCCTCAGGGGGTGTCCTCCTGACAGCTTAGGCTTGCTTCCTGCTTCCTTTGGGAGCAGGCATAAGCCACAGTCTGGCCTCCCTTTGTGGAAGCCACCACCCCCATCACCCGACTGCTGCAGCCACTGCCAGTCACCACAACCACCAAGGTGTTTTCATCAACACGGACTCCAGTCCCTTCACCATGAAAAATGACAACTTTCTTTAGGCATTGTCAAGATGTGTCTTTCATAGGATATGACCTTTCTTTCTTTCTTTCTTCCTTTCTTTCTTTCTTTCTTTCTTTCTTTCTTTCTTTCTTTCTTTCTTTCTTTCTTTCTTTCTTTCTTTCTTTCTTTCTTTCTTTCTTTCTTTCTTTCTTTCTTTCTTTCTTTCTTTCTTTCTTTCTTTCTTTTCCTCACCTGAAGATATGTTTCCATTGATTTTTAGAGAATGTGGAAGAGAAGGGAAAAACAGAGAGAAACATCAAAGCATCAAAGTGAGAGGAAGGCTTTGATTCATTGCCTCCTGCATCAACCCTGACCTGTGTCCCGGCCAGAGAGGAACCTGCAACCTAGGTACATGCTCTTGGTCAGAATTGAACCCAGAACCTGCAGTCAGCAAGCTGAGGCATTATGCACTGAGCCAAACTGGCTAGGGTAGGATATGACATTTCTTAGCCCTCCAGCAGTGGATCTTCATTTTTTTTTCCTCCAGGAGTGTGGTGGAAAAACCCTAGATCGCCTTTAGGGATTCTTATTGCCCAAGTTGCTAAGAATATTACCAGTGGCATACAGGGAGCTTAGCCAATGAGCAGTCAGAAAAGGTGTTTCCTCTGTAGTTCACTCCACTCACCAGCTCCACTCCTGCCCCTCCAATCCTAGCTCCACCCCTGCCCAGGCCTGTAAGCTCTGGCCGAAGCTGCAGGCCTGGGCAGAAACCCCCAAGCCCTTCTGATAGCCGGCCTCACAGAGCCCAGGCCTCTGTGATCACTGGCTCTGATCCTGCACCCTGCCATCCCCAGCTCTGTCCTTGCCCCACTGGCAACCTCTGGCCAAGGCTATAGGCCTGGGCAGGGAACCCCCAGATCCCTTCTTTGCTGGCTCCACTGGTGCCCAGACTTCTGTGATTGCAGGCTCTGCCTCTGCCCCTCTGATTGCTGGCTCTTCAGAATGCAGGCCCCTGTGATCTTCAGCCTTTCCCCTGCTCAGACCTGAGGCCTCTGTCCCAGGCCTTATGCCTGGGTAGGGCACCCTCATACCCCTCTGATCACCAGCTCTGCCCCTGCTCCCTCTGATCATCGGCTCCACCCTTGCCCATGCCTGAGGCCTCTGGTGAAAGCCTCTGGCCTGGGTAGGGGGCTCCTAGCTCCCTCTGATTGCCTCTTCCACCCCTTGGGCCCCCCGGCTCCCCTGCCACCTGCCTGGCTAACAGGCCTGACCACTTCAATGGCGGGGCTGAGCCGGACTGGGTGCTGCCATCTTGTGTCCATGGGGGAAACCATCTTGTGGCCATGGGCCACCATCTTCTGTCCATGGGCGTTGCCATCTTGTGGCTATGGTGACAGCCATCTTGTGGCTATGGGCACCACCATATTGTGCCTATGGGGGTTGCCATCTTGTGGCCGTAGGGGCAACCATCTTTGTCATGGAGTGATGCCTAATTTGCATATTACTCTTTTATTAGACAGGATATGAGTGAAATCATATGGTTCTGAGCTTTTCCTGTCTGACTTCTTTCACTTAGCATGATATTCTCAAGTTCATTAATCTTGTTGTAAATGGCGCTATTTCATCCTTTCTTGTGGCCGAGCTGTATTCCATTGTGAATTGTACCATGTCTTCTTTATCCAATCCTCTATCACAGGATACTGGTTGTTTCCCTGTCTTGGTCACCGTGAATGATGCTGCCATAAACATAGGGATGCATATATCTTTGTGAATACATGCTTTCTAGTTTTTCAGGAATATACCCAGGAGAGGGATTGCTGGGTCCTACGATAGCTCTATTTTATTTTTTTTTTTGAAAAATTGCAAGACTGCTTTCCATAGTGATTGTACCATCTACATTCCCACCAGCAGTGAATGAGGGTTCCCTTATTTCCACAACATCTCCAACATGTGTTATTGCTTGTCTTGTTGATAATGGACACTCTAACAGGTGTGAGGTGATGTCTCACTGTAGTTTTGATTTGCATTTCCTTAATTGCCAATGGGGTTAGACATCTTTTCATATATGTACTGGCGGTTTGTATGTCTTCTTGGGAGAGGTGTATTTTCAGGTCCTCTGCCCACTTTGTGATTGAGTTGCTTCTTTGGTATTGAGCTTTGAGTTCTTTATATATTTTGGGAATTAAACTTTTGTTGGAGCTTCTGCTTGAAAATATCATCTCTCATCTGGTTGGATGCCTCTTTGTTTTATTGTCAGCTTCTTTTTCTGTGTAGAAGCTTTCTAGTTTGATATAGTCCCATTAATTTATTTTTGCCTTTACCTTCCTTGCCTTTGGGGTCAAGTTCATAAAATATTCTCTACAACCAAGGTCCATAAGTTTGGTACCTATATTTTATTCCACATAATTTATTGTTTTGGGTCTTATATTTAGGTCTTGTTCCATTTTGAATTAATTTTTGTACATAGGGACCAACTGTAATCCAGTTGCATTCATTTGCATGTGGCTTTCCAGTTTTCCAAGCACCATTTATTGAAGAGACTGTCTTTACTCCATTGTGTGTTTTTGGTTATTTTGTTGAAAATTATCTGTCCATATATATGTTGTTTTATAGCAGGGATGTTTATTCTGTTCCACTGATATGTGTGTCTATTTTTCTGCCAATAGCATGCTGTTTTGATTATCATAACTCTGTAGTACAATTTGAAATCTGGTAGCATGATACCTCCAGCTTCCCCCCACCCCTTCAGGACTTCTTTGTCTATTTGGGGTCTTTTGTGGTTTCATAAAATTCTGATGATTTCTCATTCTATTTCTTTAAAAATGACATTGGGATTTTGATGGGGATTGCATTAAATCTGTCTATTGATTTGCATAATATGGTCATGTTTACTATGTTGAATCTTTCAATCCATGAACACAAGATATTTTTCCATTTTGCTGTGTCCTTTTCTTGTTGATAATGGCCACTCTAACAGTTGTGAGGTGGCATCTCATTGTATTTTTGATTTGCATTTTCTTAATCTCTCTTAATAATGCTTTGTAATTTTCAGAATATAGGTCTTTCACATTCTTTTTAAAGTTTATTCCCAGGTATTTTGTTGCAATTGCAAAAGTAATTTTAAAAATTTATTTTTTCTGAAGTTTTGTGTTACTACACAGGAAGGTAATGGAATTTTGCACACTGATTTCATATGCTGCAACTTGACTGTATTTGTTTATTGTTTCTAATAATTTTTTGGTGGAATCTTTAGGGTTTTCTATCTAGAGATTCTTGTCAAAAGTGACAGTTTGACTTTTTCCTTCTATATTTGGATGCCTTTTATTTCTTTACTAAAGGCCCAGTGCATGAAATTCATGCAGGGGACAGGGCAGGGGTATCTCAGCCCGGCCTGCACTCTATAGCAATCCAGGACCCCTTGAGGGATGTCCAACTGCTGGTTTAGTCCTGATTGCTCCTAACCACTTACCCACCTGCTTAATCACTCCTAACTTCCTCTGTCTGCCTGCCTGATTGCCCCTAACCAATCACTTGCCTGCCTGATTGCCCCTAACCACTCTGCCTGCCTGATCACTCCTAACTGCTAGCCTGACTGCCTAATCACCCCTAACCACCTCTGCCTCAGCCCACACCCATCAAGGTGGCTGCCTCTGCCTCAGCCTCTGTGACCACAGCTTCATCCCGAAGGTCATCTGGAAGGGCAACTGGAATAACTTCCGGAAGATCATTCAATTGCCCAGTCTAATTAGTATACTACACTTTTATTATTATAGATCTTGCCTTATTGTTCTGGCTAGGCTTTCTAGCACTATTTTGAATTACAGCTTTGCTGGATAGATTAGTCTTAGGTTCTGCCCCTTGATTTTCATAACTTTGTATATCATGCCACTCCCTTCTAGCTTTAAGTGTTTCTATTGAGAAATCAGCCAATAGTCTAATGGGAGTTCCCTTGCAGATATCTCTCTTATAACCTTTAAGATTCTTTCTTTGTCTTTAATGTTTGTCATTTTAGTTATGATCTGTCTTGTTGTGGGTCTTTTGGGGTTTATCTTAATCTTGTTTGGGATACTCTGTGCTTTCTGGATTTGTGTTACTTTTTCTTCACCTGGTCAGAGAAGTTTTTTGTCATTATTTCTTCCAACAGGTTTTCTGTTCCTTGCTCAGCTTTTTCTTCTTCTGGATTTTGTATTATTTGGGTGTTGTTTCTTTTCATGTTTTCTCAAAGTTTGCCTAAACTCTCCTCCTCCTTTTAAATGTTTTTCCAACTGCTGCTCTGATTGGGTATTTTTTCCTACCTTGTCTTTTTACTTGCTGATCCTGTCCTCAGCTTCTAGTCTACTGTTGAATCCTTCTAGGGTGTTCTTTATTGCATCTATGTCATTCTTCACTTCCTCTTGATTCTCATTTATGGTATATTTCTGATTCAGTTTCTTATAACTATCATTAAGTTTTTTGTGATTCTCACTCAGATGTTTGAGCATCCTTAGAACCATTATTTTTCATTTTTATGTGACAAATTACTTCCCTCAATTTCATTTAGTTCCTTTTCTGGAAATTCCTCGTTTTCTTTCATTTGGGGGTTGTTTCTTTGTCTTCCCATTTTAGCAGTCCAATATCTGGGAGCTGGGTGAGGTGGGTGGGTCTGTGGCAAGTCTGTGCCTTCAGAGGTGACTGGTTCCACTGGGTTCAGTGGTGCATCCAATTTTCTGGTGGTACCAGGTTAGGGATGTCTGGTCTCTGCATCCAGGGGCATCAGGTCACATCTACTGAGCAGTTTCTTGCAGTGGAACAATTTGCCCAGGGGCACCAGATAAAACACAGTAGGTCACAATGACAGGTCCTTGCATCCTGGAGCATTGGGTCACAGTGTCAAGGCTAGGCACACCATGTCAAGGCGGTGGGGCCAGGCCCTCAGGGGCACGGGGTCAGGTGTGCTGTTTGGGGCAGCTGGACCTGTGTCAGGGTGGTAGTGTGGGTGGGCTGCTCCAATGTTGAGGGAGGAGGGTCAGGTTGTGTGCTGCTCTGCTGGTGCACAGGGCAGACTGGGGGCCTATTCACCAACATGGCAGGGCAGACCCAGCACACTGCCAGTCATGTCAGCCAGCAGGCCCTCCAAGGAGCACAGTCAGGCTAACTGAGTCAGTATGGCTAGTCTGTGTGTCCGAGGACTTCGAGGCTCAGCGGTGGGGCTGTGAGTGTCTACCAATAGCCAACGGGTGCTCCCTGAAGTAGAAAGAAGTGCACTGTGCAGCATGCTGAAATGGCAATTCCTCTGCCAGGAGCACCTCAGTCGCTCCCCTAAGCTCATTCTCCCACAAACAAATGCCCTCCCACTCTCACACCCACGCCCACTCTCCCTCTCACACACACACATTCACTCTCACTCCAGACCAGCCTACTGCCATGTTCCATCTATTCCACATATGTTTTAAATAAATGCATATTACTCTGTATATTGCTCTGATGAAAAATGAGTGGAGTAGGGTAGTGCATGACATAGTTATTCATACATTAGTAGTTCATATTTTCTAAATCAGTCTGAATGATATTATGTTATTAAAGAAATGACCACTCTGATGGTGCAGGGAAGGGATCCTATGGACTCCAAGTTTGCCCCAAGGGACTCAGAAATGATAAGAACCTGCCAGGAGTAATCAAAGAGCCCTGAGAGGGTTGGCCAGAAAGGGTAGATGGAAGAGGTCAAAGCAGATAATTCTTTTCTCACTTCAGGTTTCAAACTAACCCTGCATGTGGATGATTCTGAAAGAGAAAGGGAAAGGGAAGGATGCATGAGAGGGTGGAGTAGGGTAGAGAGAGAGAGAAAGAGCAAGAGGCATAGAGAGGTGACACTATTAACAAAAGTTCAATATTTCTTCATAAAAGTGTTCAGAAATAACTATATTTCTAGTTGTTACTTCTATTTATAGAAAGTGCCCAGTCTTAATTAACAGGCTTATTTCTTTTTCTCAAGATTATTTAAAATTTGCTTTTCACAATTTTGGTTCTCACTTTAGAGATGATACCAATCCAGCTTCTATGCAGCTCAGTCCATGGGAGCCTTTTGATTTTCTTCTAGAAGCCAAGCACAAACAGCTCATGTGAGTTGGCTTTGCTCTGTCTGGTTCCTAGCTTATACTTTTTGCAGAAACAGGAGGGTAAACAAATTGATGTATATAAATGAATCCTTCCTTATTTTATTCCTCTCTCATTTCTTCTCTGCCTTATTCTCTTTTTCTTTGCCCTCACAACTCTCAACTTGTAGCTAAGATTTAGGTAGAAGCAAATGAGCAGGGCCAATAGGATGCATTAACCTTGAAACTGTCTTGCTTCTGAAATTAATATCAATTAGGGGGGTAAATGACTATTGATTCCAATGTTAAAGGAAGCTGTGATTTCTTAAAAATTTGGTATTATGTGCATCTAAAACATACATGGGAGCTATTAATTACATTTCTTGGACAATTGCTTTATAGAGCAAAATCAACATATACAGAAATGTTGAAGTCTTCATTGGCACAGCAATGTTAATGCTTAATGTTTATTTTACTTTAATAAAAAATCTCATGTATTAACTAAGCTGGACCCCAGAGATGATTCATCTCTTCACTGCTAGAGGCAAGTCCAGCTTCCTGCCAAAGAAATTTAAAAAAGCTTACTTTCATCTATTCTTATCCCTCCCTGACTCCTCCCCCACCAAACTGTATGGCATTCAGTTGTAAAATTCCATCTTTTTTTAAACATTTTGTATCTTATCTAGTTTCTGCAATAATTTCCTAGTAGGCTTTCCTTTCTCTAACTCTCTTGTTTGCTAGGAACAGTTCTGATTTATGCCTGTTGTCCTGGCATAACTATTAAAATAATTTCTATTTATGCTCAAGTGTGTTATGGTTTGTCTGATAATTTTATGGTCATCATACCTGATTTTAACTATATCTGGCCCTCCAGCCTCATATTTCACCTTCCTCCTTTTATTTGCTGCACTTTCTCTTGTTCCCTTGGAGCTATTCACACTTTCCTGGGCCCATAAGAGGGTATGCTTCTAGCTGGGCACACTGTCTGCTTCACCTTCCCATCACAGTTCCAAAACCACTTCCAAAACGTTTGTGACCTTACCAATCAAAGCTAGGGCTCAATGTTAAAAAGTTCATTAGCATTTATCACAGCTATCATTCTACAATTAATATCATTATTATTTCATTGATGCTGACTCTGCTATTTGATTCTATACATCCAAAATATGAATGAGGAAAATGTGTTTTAGAAATGTGAAGTTTGGGTTTGTGGTAACTGAGTGTGTGTCTGAATCTCAATTCTATCTAACACCCATGGAGGGAAGAGCTCTGTGTGACCCCTGGGGTGGGTCTCTACTCCTTTAATTTTTACAGCATCATACCGACTGGTGGATGGGGTTGATGACTGGTAGGACAGAGCCCCAATGGAAAGCAATTCCATTTCAAAGGATATCTGAAACAATTACAAATTGATAAAGGATTGTCTTGGATTATTGATATGATTTAAGATTCATTTCTCCTCATTTTAGTGCACTGATGGATGATTTTGCATATATATATAGACAATAAAAACATGGATCATATTTATTGTATCACCGGGTCTTAGTTTGAAGGGACCTTAGGTTTATTCAACCTATTAATTTTTTGATGGAAGAGGGAAAAAGGAGTTGTCAAGTTTTCAAGAGTCACACAGCTGGGACCCCAGAGGCCAGAGATATTGGATTTAGGTCAGGCATCCTGGATTCTTTACATAAGGTTTTGCTCATTATATATAGACTCTATGTAACAGTCCTTTGACAACCTTGGGCTCATCACAGGTGCCAAGTAAGATAATCTAAATCTTCCAGAGGACAGCCTTGTTACCACAGACAACTGCTGCCCACTGGGTCAGTATCCTAGAGCAGCTTGTTACTCACTCTACCCCAAGGTCCATGACTCATTAAAATGAGGGAAGTGACTGTCTGAGATAGCACACAGAAAAACATTTGAGACAGCTTGTTACACATAAGCAAAAATATGTACTATAAAGTGAATATTTGTGTCTGTCCAAATTCATATGTTGACATCCTAACCATCAGTGTGATGATATTTGGAGTAAGGACTTTGGGATAAGGTTTAGATGAGATCATGAATGTGGAGCCCCCTTGTTGGAGAATTAATGTCTTTATAAGAAGAGAAAGAGACACCGGAGTTCTCTCTCAGCATGATGCAGCAAGAAGGCAGCTATCTGCAAGTCTGGAAGAGGGTCCCACCAGACAAGTCCTGGCAACTTGATCTTGGACTTCTAGCCTCCAGAACTATGAGAAATATATGTCTGTTGTTTAAACCATACAGTCTCTGATATTTTGTTAAAGAAGCTTGATCTGGCTAAGACAGCATGTTTACTGTCAAAAGAAGCACTGCCAAAAAATAAAAATATTAATGATAATTAAGAAATTTCTGTGATCTCTCAAAGAAAACAACAGAGTTTAAAATCTGAAGATGGAAGAAAATATTCCTAATAGCTAAATAAGCAAGAAGGGAAAAACTCTTCATTTACAAGGTCACAGAGATGACCAGGTTATTAAAAAATTATATGTAGACTAGGGGCCCAGTGCACAAAAATTTGTGCACTCGGGGAGGGGGGAGGGTCCCTCAGCCCAACCTGTGCCCTCTCACAGTCTGGGATCTGCTGCCATGCCTGGTGAGGGGCTGATGACTGTTTGCAGGCTGGCCAAGCCCCACAAGTGGGGTGTGGCCACCCTGGATAAGGGGCTGAGGGCCATTTTCAGGCTACCCACAGTCCCTTCAGGGTTTGGGTCCCTACTGGGGTACCTGGGAATCCTGGGTGAGGGGCTGAGGGCCATTTTCAGGCTGCCTACAGCTCCCATTGACCCAAGGTCCCAGCGAGGCTGGCTGGAATCAGGTTTCTGAAGTTTATTCATCTTCTATAACTGAAACATTGTTACCGTGAGCAGAAGCTCAGCCAGCATAGGCAGACAGTTGCAACAGAAGCCTGCTGTTTACTCTAGCTCGGTGTCTGCTAGCCTCTATCTTGACTGGGTTAATTTGCATACAGCCACTCTGATGAGCTGGGAGGTGTGGCTTGGCTGGTGGGCGTGGCTTAGGTGTCAAAGTGATGGTCAATTTGCATATTACTATTTTATTAGATTAGATGGGCACCTATTAGGAAAAGGAAGTTCAAAAATGAATGCTGGGGCCCTAGCCGGTTTGGCTCAGTGGATATTGTCAACCTATAGATCAAAAGGTCCCAGGTTGAATTCCAGCCAAGGGCACATACCTTAGTTGCAGACTCCTCCCCTGACCAGGGCTCATGCAGGAGGCAACCAAATTGATGTGTTTCTCTCACATCCATGTTTCTCTCTGTCTTTCTCTCTCTCTTCCACTCTCCCTAAAAACCAATGGAAAAATATCTTCAGTTGAGGATTAAAAGAAAATGATCTGTGGGACCCCATTTATATCTTCTTTAAAAATTTAGCAGGGGGGATGCAATGGAGGGATAAGGACATATATGTAAAAACTTAATCAATAAAGAAAAATAAAATAAAATAAAATTTGTAAGAACTTTTAAAAAATATTTAGCAGGAAGAGCTTAAAGTGAAATTTCTAGTTGACAATCCTGCCTTGCAATATATTCCATTTTTCTTGGTTAAAATTAATTTTCCTTTTTTATAACATGCAATAAACATTAATATTTCAAGAATAAAAGAATTTTAAGTTTAATAATATTACCAAAACTGTACTAACATAGAATGATATCACAAAAGTTGTAGGAAATATTAAAAATCTGCAAATAACAGGATTACTTCTATTATATTCTAGAATATTTTTCCTGCTCTGGCTCTATTTTTGTTCATCATTTTATGTTGTTCATTATATATCACAAATGAGTGAGATCATGTGATACTTATCTTTCTCCAACTGCCTTATTTCACTTAACATAATGCTCTCCAGGTCCATCCATGCTGTTGCAAATGGTAGGACTTCTTTCCTTTTTATAGCAGCATAGTATTCCATTGTGTAGATGTACCACAGTTTTCTAATCCACTTATCTGCTGATGGGCACTTAGGCTGTTTCCAAATCTTAGCTATGGTAAATTGTGCTGCTATGAACATAGGGGTGCATATACCCTTTCTGGTTGGTGTTTCTAGTTTCTTGAGCTATATTCCTAGGAGTGGGATCACAGGGTCAAATGGGACTTTCAGTTTTAATTTTTTGAGGAAACTCCATACTGTTTTCCATAGTGGCTGCACCAGTTTGCATCCCCACCAGCAGTGTAGGTGGGTTCTTTTTTCTCCGCATCCTCACCAGCACTTGTCTTTGTTGATGATAACCATTCTGAGAGGTGCAAATGATATCTCATTGGATGATTAGTGATTTTGAACATGTTTTCATATGTCTCTTGGCCTTTTTTATGTCCTCTTTTGAAAAGTGTCTATTTAGTTCCTTTGCCCATTTTTTGATTGAATTATTTATCTTCCTTTTGTTAAGTAGTATGAGTTCTCTGTAAATTTAGGAGATTAAATTATCGGAGATAATATTGGCAAATATGTTCTCTCATGCATTGGACTTTCTTGTTGTTTTACTGATGGTTTATTTTGCTGTGCAGAAGCTTTTTATTTTGATGAAGTCCCATTTGTTTATTTTCTATTTAGTTTCCATTGCCCTAGGAGCTGTATCAATAAAGATATTGCTACGACAAATATCTGCTATTTTGATGCCTATGGATTCTTCTAAGATGTTTTATAGTTTCTTGTCTTACATTTAACTCCTTTATCCATTTTGACTTTATTTTTGTGTATGGTGTAAGTTGTTTGTCTAGTTTCATTTTTTTTTTGCATGTATATGTCCAATTTTTCCAATACCACTTATTGAAGAGATTGTCTTGGCTCCATTTGTATGCTTTTGCCTCCTTTGTCAAATATTAATTGAGCATAATCACTTGAGTCAATATCTGGGTTCCCTGTTTGGTTCCATTGGTCTATATGTCTGTTCTTGTGCCAATATCAGGCAGTTTTGAGAACAGTAGCTTTGTAATATATCTTGATATCTGGTATTGTGAGCCCTCCAACTTTGTTGTTCTTTCTCAGGATTGCTACAGCTATTAGGGGTCAACCAAACAAGCTGAGTGGGGTGACAAGGCCAGCAAGAGGGTTAGTGAGGGACAACCAAACAACTGAGCAGCAGGCTGCATGAGTGACCAGGCTGGCCAGGGATTAGTGAGCAGTGACCAAACAACTGAGTAGCAGGCTGCATAGGGAAACCATTCTGACAGGGGGGTTAGTGAAGGATGACCAAATGACTGAGCAGCAGGCTGCATGGGCATCCAGGCAAGCAGGGGAGTTAGTGAGGGATAACCAAACGAGTGAATAGAAGGCTGCATGGGATGACCAGGCCAGTAGGGGTCTTAGTGAGGGAGGACTAAATGACTGAGAAGCAGACTGCATGGGCATCCAGGCTGGCAGTGGGTTTAGTGAGTGACATCGAAATGAGTAAACAGGCTGTGTGGGCAACCAGGCTGGCAGGGGGGTTATTTGGAGGCTACCAGGCCACCTTGGGGGACCGTGAAGGGTGACCAAGCTGGTGGGGGGAACAGTTGGAGGCATCAGGCCAGCAGGGGGAAAATTGGGGGTGACTAGGCTGGCAGGGACGCCAGTGAGGGGAGACTAGGCCGGCAGCGGTTCAGTTGGGCACAACCAGGCTGGTAGCGGGGTCAGTTAGGAGCGACTAGGCCAGCAGAGGGGGCAGTTAGAGGTGACCAGGCCAGCAGGGGGGCAGTTGGGGGAAACCAGGTTGGTGGGGGGGCAGTTGGGGGTGACCAGGCCAGCAAGGGGGCAGTTAAGGGCAATCAGGTCAGATGGCAGAGATGATTAGGGGTGATCAAGCTGGCAGGCAGGTGACTATTTAGGAGCCAGCAGTCCTGGATTGTGAGAGACAGGCTAGGCTGAGGGAACCCCTCCTATGCACAAATTTCATGCACCAGGCCTCTAGTTGGTATATAAAAAGCCATAGATTCTTTAGTTGGTGTATACAAAGCCATAGATTTCTCGGTGTTAATTTTGTATCTTGTTACATTACCAAATTCATTTATTAAGTCTAGTAGTTTTTTTATCGAGTTTTTGGGGTTTTCCATGTATAAAATCATGTCACCTGTGAATAATAACAATTATACTTCTTTTTTTCCAATTTGGATGCCTTAAATTTCTTCTTGTCTGATCGCTATGGCTAGCATTTCCAGTACTATGTTGAACAGGAGTAGTGAAAGTGGACATTCCTTTCTTGTTCCTGCTCTTAAGGGAAATGGTTTAAGTTTTTGCCCATTGAGTATGATGTTGGCTGTAGGTTTGTCATATATAGCCTTTATTATGTTGATATATGATCCTTTTATTTTCACTTCGCTGAGAATTTTTATCAAAAATCGGTGTTAGATTTTATTTAATGCTTTTTCTGCATCTATTGATATGGTCATGTGATTTTTGTCTTTCAATATGTTTATGTGATGTATTACATTTATTGATTTGTGAATATTGCATCTCTGGAATAAATCCTACTTGATCATGGTATATGATCTTTTTAATATATTGCTGTATCTTATTTGGTAATATTTTGTTGAGGATTTTAGCATCTATGTTCATCAAGAATATTGGCCTGTAATTTTCTTTCTTTGTAGTGTCTTTATCTGATTTTGGAATTAGGATAATGCTGACCTCATAAAAAGAGTTTGGAAGTGTTCCTTCCTCTTGAGTTTTCTGAAGTAGTTTGAGAAATACAGGTGTTAGTTCTTCTTTGAATGTTTTGAAAAACTCCCCTGTGAAGCTGTCCAAAACTGGGTTTTTGTTTGGTGGGAAGTTTTTTAAAAATTTATTTTTGTTTATTTTTTTATTACTGTTTCTATTTCCTTGGTTGTTATTGGCCCATTCAGTTTTTTTTTATTCTTCCTGACTCAATTTTGGGAGCACCCAGCAGGCAGCACCCAGCAGGGCCTGCAGGCAGGACCCTACCCTGGCCACAGCTCAAGGGAGAGAACAACATGCATGTGAGGCCAGGAGCCTGCAAGATCAACACAGAGGGGCACCTGTTCCAAGCCTCCACTGTGTGGCTGGGGGAAGGCCCCCAGTGGAGACACACACATGGAGTGCCTGCTCTGAGCCTCTGATGTGGCTGAGGCAGGCCCCCAGAGGACACACATACACAAACACACACACACACACACACACACACACACACACACACACACACACACATGGGGCAACTGCTCCAAGCCTATGAGCATGATAGCCTTACTGGATATAGTAGTCTTGGTCTCAGATCCTTGTTTTCCATCACCTTGAGTACTTCATGCCATTACCTTCTGGCCTGTAGAGTTTCTGATGAGAAATCAGGTGTCAGCCTTATGGGAACTCCTTTGTAGCTAATGGGTTTTTTTTCCCTCTTGCTGCCTTTCAGATTCTCTCTTTGTCTTTAATTTTTGACATTTTAATTATGATGCGTCTGGGCATGGATCTTCTTGAGTTCTTTTTGTTTGGGGCTCTCTGTACCTCCTGAACTTGTGTGACTTTTTCCTTTACCAGGTTAGGGAAGTTTTCTACCACTATTTCTTCAAACACCTTCTTTATTCCTTTCTCCCTTTCTGCCTCTTCTGGCACACCTGCTATTCTAGTATTGTTATGTTTCACATTGTCCCACAGCTCCCTTAAGCTGTCCTCCTGTTTTTTAATTGTTTTTTTTTGTTCTCTAATTGAGTGATACTTTCAACTCTGTCTTCTAATTCACTGATTCAACCCTCAGCTTCCCCTAATCTGCTGCATGTTCCTTTCAGTGTGTTCTTTATTTGTGTTATGTCATTCTTTATCTCAGACTGTTCTTTTTTATAGTTACTATATCTTTTTTTCATATTGTTGAGCATTTTTACCATCATTACTTTGTTTCAGATAAATTTCTTACCTCTGCTTAATTTATCTCTTCTGGAGAATTCTCTAGTTCTTTCATTTGGGGGTTGTTTCTTTGGTTCCTCATTTTGGTCTTCTGTTTGGGTTTGTGACTATATTTTAGGTAGATCCTCTACACCTCTCAATCTCTAGTGCAGGACTATATTAAGGGCTGTTTCTGACCAATTGGATGAGGCAAAGCCTAAAAGCCTCCAAAAAGCACCTTTGTCCAGAGACTAATAGGATTCCAACTTGAATTGTCCCAGGCAGTTATCCTCAGGTGTAGTGAGAGTTTTTTCAACAAGGTGTGGCAGTTGTTACTTTTAATCTCTTAAGTGACCTCAGGGCAAGATTTTTTTCCAATAGGGTATGTTGACTGTCTTCCCTCTAGGCAAGGCAAATAGCAATGTGGGAGAGATGTCCTCGGCTGCCTGAGGGAATGACTCAGCCTAGGAAATTTGGGGTGTCTGCCTTCTGAGCTTTATGTCCCTAGTCCCTAGTCCTGGGTACTGCTCTCACAACTCAAGTCTACTTCACCCTCCCTCTGCCAGCACACAAGGTAGGTGGCTCCACAGGGAATTTTTGTGCATTGGTCCTTCAAGAGGATGCTGGAACTTTCAGCTGCCACTCCCTGACAGAAAACACACCACTGCTTTTCATAGCTATATGGTACAATTTGGTGCTCTCTCCTGGGGAGCTCAGTTTTAGGATTAGATCCCAGAGTTCTCAATGGAACCCCCTCCCCACAGCTGAGCTATCTCTCTGGAACTTCAGTTGCTGTTTGTGGATGCCCCATCAGCCCCTTTGCACTTCCACCCCTCGTACCAGTCTCTATGTGGTCTTCACCTTCGATCCTCAGGTGTCAGGGATCTCTCCTATGAGTTTTCCGTTGATTATTCAGGAAGCCTTTCTAGATTTCACTTGTAATTCTGGGAGCTTGTTGCTGGGAGCATGTCTGTGCAGCATCCACCTACTCTGCCACAATTTTTAATCTCTCTAAAATTAATTTTCAATCAATATTTCCAAGTTCAGGAAACTCTTCGGATTAGTTGACGAGAAATATTTACAGTTTTGAGTAAGGTCACTGTGCATCTCTCACTACCTGGGAAATCTCTTTTTTTCTGTCTATTGTACTCTATTGGTGATACATATATCATCACCCTTTATGAACAGGCCCTTGAAGAACAAAACATCCTTTGGAAGAAATGAGAAGAGAGATTTGCTCTGATACACAAAATCTAATGTGATAAGAGTATGTGGAAAAATCTTATGGGAATGAGGCTTTCTGAGGCACAGACAATTAGGTGTTCAGAAAATTCTGTTTCTTGTTACTCCTGGAAAATTGACCAGACTACATTTTCCAGCCCACCTTGCAGTTAGGGGGAGTGACTGAATTCTGACCAATCAACTGTGGAAAGATATGGGGTATGCCACCTCTATTGGATAAATCTCTGACATACCAATTTTCATACTCCATTTGCTAGGGAAGTACCCAGATTGATTGCATATCTTGACCAATCCATCAGAATTCAAGATCCAAAATTTATTTTTGATTTGCCTGTATGGACAGCGCTGATCAACTCTTTTCATTTCTGTTTTTTTAAAAATCATTTTTATTTCCAATGTTAGATATTTTGTTAGAAGTATAATTGATGCAGCATTGTGAGAGATAATTCCCATGAGCCTCTTATATTCCAGTAATTTTTGTGAATAGAGGCAATGATAGTTTCTGTTTCAGACAATTTTTTCAAGTATGTTTGTGGAAAAAACTACCTTGGAAAATATAGTATCTGCCCCTGAAGAGAGGGCAGAATTTTTACTGCCTAGGACAATGAAAATAATACCTCTTTCTGGCTCAAAGGTTATACAGGTTTGCTCTGGGCCTTTACAAAAATTTGGTGTATCCTAAGCTTCAGTCCCATTGCATTTGTAGAATTCACTCAGGCTAGCTTGCATTGTTGCCATGGGCTGGTTGGAGGGGTGCAAGCGTAATCATAAAACTCAGGCCATCTGTTGTCTACTGTGATGTGAGCAGAAAAGACTTTTGTGTCTGACCTGGGAGTCTCATTACTAAAAGGGTGGCAGGCTGACTCATCAGTAGGGTAAAATCTGAGACTCATCACAGTTCTTGACACGACTGTTGAAAGCAAATTGAACATATCCAGAAATATTTAAAATTCTTTGATAATACAGTTTCACACTTAGAAAGCTATTTCATAAAGAAAAAGTTGGGCAAATATATAAAATACATGTACAAAGGTGTACATTTCAGAGCAGTTCCTAATAATAAGAAAAATTTAAAAATAATACACTTCATTTAATGATAAATATACATATTTTGACTACAGTTCAGCAACTGAAAATTGAGGACATTTTTATGTGATGACATAAGACTGTTTCCATGATTCATTTTTCATGAAAATGAAACCACACAGGTTATCTCATGATAATGTGAGTTATAAACTTATTTATTTATTCACTCATTAAATATTTTCTGGGTATCTACTATGTGCCAATATAGTTAGTGATTGATATATTGCAGGAAGCACTAATAATATTTCTACAATTTGTTATGGGAAGTCAGAGAATAAGCAATAAAAGCAGTAAGTAAGGTAATTACATTGCTGTGGAAGAAATCTTAAGTGTTGTGATAGAAAGTGGGACCACTGTACAGGAGATGGTAAGAGAATCACTGGTTTCAGAGAGGGGTTTGGAGGAGGTAGACACTGAGCTGAAACCTCAAGTTCCTGAATAAGCTAGCCAAGCAGTGATCTGAGGGGAGGACATTAAGTGAGTGACACAAAGCAGATAAAGTTTTCTTATGTTTGAGAACCAGAAAGGAACCTAGGATGTCCAGATGCTGCTGGTCAGGAAGGAGGGAGATTGGGAAGGCTGAGGGCCATAACAGGATATGCAGAAACCCACTCTAGGGCAGTGCCAGGATTAGGTTTTCTTATTTAAAAGATCATTCCAACTGCTGCGTGGAGAGCAGACTCTAAGATATTTCCTCTCTCTCTCTCTCTCTCTCTCTCTCTCTCTCTCTCTCTGTTTATATACATGTATACATATATGTACACACATACATCCTATATAATAAAAGAGAAACATGAAAATTAACCATCCCTCTGCTAAGCTCAAGCCACACCCACCAGCCAATCAGGAGTGAGTATGCAAATTAACCCAACTAAGATGGTGGCAGCCATGGAGTTAGAGTGAACAAGAGGCTTGGGTTGCCTCCAGCAATGGAGAAAGCCAAGCTTTCCACCTGCCCTGGCTGGCCCTCGGCTCTGCTCAAGGCTACAAAGTTTGAATTATAGGAAATAAATAAATACCAGAAAAAAGGGAGAGGCTGGGAGCTTGAGTAGCTGTGTGGGGGGGGTGGCATGGCCAGCCTGAAAACAGCCTTCAGCTTCTCACCCAGGCTGGCTACACCCTCAAAAAGTGAGGGTTCCCTCTGTGGGGATTGGCCAGCATGGAAACAGCCATCAGCCCCTCACCCAGGCTGGCCAGGCACCCCAGCGCGACCCCTCTACCCTAAAGGGACTGTGGCCAGCCTGCAAATAGCCATCAGTCCCTCACCAAGGCTGGCCAGGCACCCCAGCAAGGACTTCCACCTTGAAGGAGATGTGGCAAGCCTGAAAATGCCCCTCAGCCCCTCAACCAGGATGGCCCCACCCTCATGGGGTGAGGATTCCTGCTGGGGTGCTTGGCCAACCTGAAAACAGCCATCAGCCCCTCACCCAGGCTGGCCAGGCACCCTAGCAGGACTTCCCACCCTGAAGGGGATATGGCCAGCCTGCAAACAGCCATCAGTCCCCCACCCAGGCTAGCCAGGCACCCCAGAAGGGGACACCCACTCTGAAGTGGCTTTGACCAGCCTGCAAACCGCCATCAGCTCCTCACCCAGGCTGGCCACACCCCCATAGGGTAAAGAGTCCCTACAGTGGGGCTTGGCCAGCCTGCAAACAGCCATCAGCCCCTCACCCAGGCTGGCCAGGCACCCTAGTGGGACACCCTTCAGGGCAAACCACCTGGCCCCCACCCATGCACCAGGCCTCTGAACCATATAATAAAAGGGTAATATGCAAATTAACCCTAACAGCAGAACCACTGGGAATGACTGGTCACTATGACACACACTGACCATCAAGGGGCAGATGCTCAATGCAGGGGCTGCTCCCTGGTGGTCAATGTGTTCCCAAACAGGGAGCTCTGCTCAGCCACAAGCCAGGCTGCCAGCTGCCAGCACAGCGGTGGAGCCTCTCCCGCCTCCTCAGCAGCACTAAGGATGTCTGACTGCAGCTTAGGCCTGCTCCCCGCTGGCAAGTGGACATCCCCGGAGGGCTCCTGGGCTGCCAGAGGGATGTCTGACTGCCAGCTTAGGCCTGATCCCCCGGGGAGCAGGCCTAAGTCAGCAGGTGGACATCAACTGAGGGGTCCCAGACTGCGAGAGGGCACAGGCCGGGCTGAGGGACCCCCCTGAGTGCACAAATTTTTGTACACCAAGCCTCTAGTTTATATATAAACTTATACACACATTTAGGCAATTTACATACATATAAACACATGTTATTGTTTTTTTTTAATGTAGAAGTTTCAAATATTAACCAAGTAACAGTTCCCCATTTTGTGGGGAGAATTGGGAACACTTTACTATTTTATTGCTTTATAAAAACATAAGGAAACTGATGAAGGAAACACATGAGATTTCCTGATAAAATGTGGCAAAGATAGAATTAAAAGAAAGATCATTTGTATTTGAAGGCTCTCAGGGTTGCAGAATCCAATGTTTTCCTACTGTCAGTAAACCAAGAAAAAAAATCAACTATATCTTCATTAATAAATACATAATTACATCAATTTATTTTTATGGCCATTTCTCGTTAAACCATCTTTTATTTTGATAACAAAATTACAGTGGAATGCAAAATTCCTTCCTTATGTTGACACAATGCCTCATTTAAGCTCCTACAAGCTCTCTATTTAGAGTGCACATTGCTCTTGACCTAAACATTGCAAGGAGAAGTCTCCCTTATTTACCTACTGAAATTTAATCATCTCAAACATGGTCAGAGACATAGTCACTCTCATTTTCATTCTCCCAAGTGACTCATCAGGAAGGAAATGCCATTTTCTTTCTCAATGTATTAAAACAAGTAATTCACACTTACTTTTTTTTGGCAGTAAGGATGGAACTGGAGGTTATTATGCTAAGTGAAATAAACCAGACATAGAAAAATACCAAAGGATCTCACTTATATGTGGAATCTAATGAACAAAATAAAATGAAGAACAAACTAGAACCAGAGGCATGGAAACATGAAACAGAATGACAGTCGCCCGAGGAGACAGAGGTGGTGAGAACAAATGAAAGAAGGTGGAGAGATTAGCCAAGGAATATATATGTCCACACTCTTTGGACACAGACGAAAGGATGATGATGCCCAGAGAGAGTGGGGGCAAGGGTTTGGTGGAGGTGGGAAAAGGGGCAGAAAATGGGGGAAATCTGTAATAGTGTGAGCAACAAATAAAAGTAAAAAACAAACAGACAACTAATATGAAAGTAAACTGACTAAACATCAAAATTGGATTAGTATGTGTGGGAGATTTTGGGTAGCACAACACTAAAGAGGAATAATTCCAGGGGCCTTCATTGATTTTATATACTTTTTATGATGTAAAAGTTGAGGGTAAGTATATTGAGGAACTACAATAATAACTGTGGATGTCTTGGAATTTATTAATGGATTTATTAGAAAAACTACCAAACATTTTTTTTTTCAGTTTTAAAGTTATTTTATTTATTTATTTATTTATTTATTTATTTATTTATTTATTTATTTATTTTTTATTTAATTACATAAAGTATTACAAAGATTAGTACAAATATCTCTTTTTTCCCCTGCCCTTCCCCCAGCCTCCCCTTCCCCCCAGTGGTCTGTGTCCTTTGGTTATGCTTAAATGCATGCATAACAGTCCTTTGGTTGATCTATTACCCCCCCCTCCCATCCCCCCTCTGTCCTTGTTGCTTTAATTTTTGATGTGCCAGACACTGTACAGAATGAATGAAATATATTTATTTGACTCTTTAAATCATCTTTTGTTTGGTATTCCACTATGTTAGATATGCCCCACTAACTTGAAATTTGCCTTTGACTTTTGCTTGGTTGTTTGGAATTCATGGCAGTTGCTGTTGCATTTGAATAACACATTTCCTATTGCTTCAGGCAGAGTGATGTATAAGAGTGCATGTGAGGGTTTGATTTTTGACCCGCTTAACAATGATGACTAAGGTGAAATATTTATTGATCACAAACTTCTGCCTAGGCCTCCTTTCCAAGTGAAGCCAGAGTCCTCTGCTGAGGCTGGAGAGGAGGGGGCAGGTAAGTACAGTGAGATCAACAGGGTCACTGTCCTTAGGCTAGTAGAGCTTTTACCCATATTGTGACTGTGGCACCTCCACCCTGTTTGCTTCAGTGCATGCCTGGTCCACATTTTTGTCAGTTCATCACTAGTTTCCTCTGGACTATAGGAACTGGTTAACAATTTGTTTTCTTTCCCAGGGAATGAAGAAGAAAACTATGACTTTTCATTAAAACACTTACTGATACTTCTCCATACTTGTTTCAATGTGGCACAGAATAGCCCACAGTATTGTTTGTTGACTCTCTAGGAGGGTGTACACACTTACCTGGACTTCTCTTGACTAAAGTTAAGAATTTTCCTTGAACTCATTTATCAGAAATCACTTATTTTAAGGGCTGCAGGTAGATCATCCTAGGGTCTAAAAAGCCCGGTGTCTTCATAAACATTCCTCCTCTTTTTTTCTCCACTACTGATGCCGGGAGTTAGCTTTCACAAAGGACAGCTTCTTTTTCACCATAAGCCTAATTTAGAGAGAAGATGGGAGGTCTGGCCATTGTCTTGCACAACCATCAAAACCCCATGTATACAGTTTTTGTGGCAAGTTCAGGGCAGTTTCTAAGAGCAATGCATCTTAGTTTTTGAGTTCTTGGGGATCACCTGGGGTGCCTGCCTACTAGAACTGAAGATGTGGCGGTTACTGCCACCAGATTTAATGATGCCACAAACCTGGAGTAGGTCTCTTAAAACTGTCCTAGTACTAAGCCTCATGAGCATCATGATGCAAGTGGTCTTGAGTTCACCTTTCGATGAAGACACACTGTAATGCCAGCACTGGGTTGTGAACTGAACATGGGGTTGATTATAGCCCCCAAGTTAGTCAGAGCATCACTTTCTATATGGCAATTTCAGGAATCAGAACCACTTTTAAATTAGATGCACTAAAATGTGCAACTTAGCTCTCACACATCTGATTGATTTTTAGGTGGAGCTAGCTAGACCCACTGTGGCTGTTTTCCAGTTGCTCCCCCTTTAATGGGATGAGCGAAGGAATGACCTTCACAAAGGTTGACAATGTTCCATGAGTTCACCTGAGTTTGTATGCACTTACAATGTAATATCAGCTTAGATGCCAGCTGGTTAGGAGTGTGGTGAGAATTGCTAGCTTTTCAGTACTGAGAGTGTGGGAGCACCTGCAGGAAAATGCAGCCTCTCCTTCTAGATCGAGGGTGTTTTTTCTGGTTCCATCTAATTTGTTGGCAATTCAGAGACATCTCCCAGGAAAGTTTGTAGCTAGTCATCAAAATATCACATAGGGCTTCTGTGAGCCCTGAGTGAGATGATGCAAGACAAGACTTAATTTAGTTATAACTAACATACAGTAAACATGTTGGTTTCTCTATCACTAATCATACTTTCCTGCATCCTACAGGGCCAAGGACATTGAAAAGCATGTTTTATACTTCTTAATCCCAAGTTGGCTAATTAATTACATTATGATTATTGTTGATGTTTTTATTATTAACCCCATCAATTCAATTGAAAATTATTGTAGATTCATTTTCTTCTCCTGAGGGAAGTTCAGTCTAAGCAAGACTTTTTTTTTTTAAACCTCTGAAGCTTAGGTTGAAGTCCAGTATAATTAAAATAATTTGCCATAGAGTTTTCCTCGTTGTTAAAGACATTATATGAATAGCTGAATTTCTAAACTTCCTTTTCAGGGAAAGAAAGAACTGAAATTTAAAAATATTGACTATTAAAATATTTCTGTTTGAAGGACTTGGTCTAAAATTGTTTTCATATATCACATATATTCATTCATATTTGCAAACCTTTGTTAATAAAGTTTGGCTCAGTGGTTAGAGTGTTGGCATGAAGGATCATGGGTTTGATTTCAGCCAAGGGCACATATCTCAGTTATATGCTTGGTCCCCAATCACGGCTAGGGCACATGTGGAAAGCAACCAGTCTGTCTCTCCTCTTCCCTTTAATTCTCTCTAAAAAAATCAATGGAAAAAATATCATCAGGTGAGGATTAAGAACAGCAACAAAAAAGCAAACAACAACAAAAAATAATAGGTGAACTCAGTGAGAACTTCAACAAAGATAGAGAAAAAAAATGAAAGAGAAAACAAAACAAAACAAAAAAACACCAGAAGAAATGAATACAATAATTAAAATGATGAATGTTCTATAGATAATCAACATCAATTAGATGAAGCAGAGGAATGAGATAGATTGGAAAATAAGGTAGCAGGAAAACACCCGATCAGGAGAGCAAAAATAAAAATGAGTTTTAAAATGTGAGGATAGTTTAACAATTTTTCAGAAAAGCATCGAGCAGAATAATAGTTTTTTTGTAGATACAAAATAATCAGCCATTTACATGCAATAAATATTAATATTTCAAGAAAAATTATTTTAAATGTAATAAGATTACATGCAATATAAATTAATATTTCAATAAAACTATTTTAAATATAATAATACCAAAGGCCCAATGCATGAAATTCTGTAAGGGGCTCAGCCCTGACAGCCCCAGCTTCATCTGGAAGGTCATCCAGAAGGATGTCCGGAAGGTCATTTGGCTGTCCAGTCTAATTATACTTTTATTATTATAGCTTACCAAACTGTACTAACATAGTATAATATCACAAAAGTTGTAGGAAATATTAAAAATTTACAAATAACAGGATTACTTCTATTATATTATAAAATAATTTTTTCTCTGGCTCTATTTTTGTTCATCAGTTTATTTTGTTCATTATATTTCACAAATGAGTGAGATCATGTGATATTTATCTTTCTCCCACTGGCTTATTTCACTTAGCATAATGCTCTCCAGGACCACTTATGCTGCTGCAAATGATAAGAACTCCTTCCTTTTTACAGCAGCATAGCATTCCATTGTGTAGATGTACCAGTTTTCTAATCCACTCATCTGCTGATGGGCACTTCAGCTGTTTACAAATCTTAGCTATGATAAATTGTGCTGCTATGAACATAGGGATGCATATGTCCTTTATGATTGGTGATTTCTTGGGTTATAGTCCTAGAAGTGGGATTACTGGGTCAAATGGGAGTTCCATTTTTAACTTTTTGAGGAAACTCCATATTTTTTAAAAATATGTTTTTATTGATTTCAGAGAGAGGAAGGAAAAGGGAGAGAAATATAGAAACATCCATGATGAGAGAGAATAATGTATTAGCTTCCCCCTGCACAGGTCCCCCATTGGAGATCGAGCCCACAATCTAGACATGTGCCCTGGACCGGAATCAAATGTACCTACGTACAATATCATGTCATCTGTGAATAATGATAGTTTTACTTCTTCTTTTCTAATCTGGGTGCCATTTATTTCTTTTTCTTGTTCAATTATTATTGCTAGCACTTCCAGTACTATGTCAAACAGGAGTGGTGGATGTGGGCATCCCTATCTTATTCCTGTTCTTAGGGAAAATAGTTTCAGTTTTTTCCCATGGAGTATGATATTGGCTGTAAGTTTGTCATATATAGTCTTTATCATGTTGAAATATACTCCCTCTATTCCAACTTTGCTGAGAGTTTTTATAAAAATGGGTGTTGGATTTTTTGAATGTTTTTTTTTTGCATCTATTGATAAGTTCATGTGATTTTTTTCTTTCAATTTGTTTATGTGATGTATTACAATTATTGATTTGTAAATAGTGTACCAGCCTTGCATACCTGGAATAAATCTCACTTGATCATGGTGTATGATCTTTTAAATATATTGCTGGATGCAATTTGCTAATATTTTGTTGAGGATTTTAGCATCTATGTTCCTCAGTGATATTGGCCTGTAATTCTCTTTCTTTGTCATGTCTTTATCTGGTTTGGGGATTAGGGTAATGCTGGCTTAATAGAAAGAGCTTGAAAGTGTGCCTTCCTCTTGAATTTTTTTATAACAATCCGAAAAGGATAGGTGTTAATTCTTCTTTGAATGTTTGGTAAAACTCTTCTGTAAAGCTGTCTAAACCAGGGCTTTTGTTTGCTGGAAGTTTTTTGATTATTGCTTCAGTTTCACTGGTAGTTATCGGCATATACAGGTATTGTTTTTTTGTTGATTTTTTTCCTGATTGACTTTTGGAAGCTTGTATTTTTCTAAGAATAAGTCCATTTCATCTAAGTTGTTCAGTTGTTGGAGTAGAGTTTTTCATAGTATTTTTTACACTCCTTTGTATGTTATGTGGGATTAGTTGTTACTTCACCTCTTTCATTTCTGATTTTGTTTATTTGGGTCCTCTCTCTTCTTGGTGACCCTGGCTAAAGGCTCATAAATCTTGTTTATCCTTTCAAAGAACCAGTTTTGTTTTTGTTTGTTTGTCTCTATGTCATTTATTTCTGCTCTGATCTATATTCTTTCCTTCCTATGCTTACTCTGGGCTTTAATTGTTGCTCTCTTTCTGATTCTTTAAGTTGTAGAGTTAGATAATTTATTACCATTTTTCTTGTTTTTTGTTTTTTGAGGTAGGCTTGTAGAGCTATGAACTCCCCCAGAGGACTGTTTTCACTGTGTCCCATTGATTTTTAGATTGTTGTGTTTTCATTGTCATTTGTTTCCATGATGATTTTTATTTTTTTTTTTATCTCTTTGGTAACCCAACCATTGTTTAATAGCATGCTGTTTAGCCTCCAAGTGTTTGATTTTTTTCATTGTTTATATTGTAGTTTATTTCTAATTTTATGCCATTGTGATTTGAGAAGGTGCTTGATATAATTTATATGTTCTTGAATTTGAAGAGGCTTTGCCCGTGTCCCCATATGTGGTCTATCTTTGAAAATGTCCCATGTGCACTTGAGAAGAACGTGTGTTCTGAAGATGTCGATTAATTCCATCTGATCTAGTGAGTCATTTAAGATTGTACCTTTGCTGATTTTTTGTTTATAGGATTTATCCAGTGGTGTCAATAGGGTATTAAAGTTCCTTACTATGATTGTGTTGCTGTCGATCTCTCCCTTGATATCTTCCAGAAGTTTTATTTATGTATTTGTGTGCTCCTATATTGGGTGCATATATGTTTACCAGAGTTATATCCTATTGTTGAATTGCTCCCTTTAATGTTATGAAGTGGCACTCCTTATCTCTTGTCATGGCCTTCACTTTGAGGTCTATTTTGTCAGATACAAGTATTGCTACCCCAGTTTTCTTTTCATTTTCCTTTGCTTGAAGAAATTTTTTTCCATCCTTTCATTATCAGTTTGGATGAGTCCTTTATTCTGAGATGGGTCTCTTATAGACAACAAATAGATGGGTCATGTTTTCTTATCCATTTAGCTTTAGATTGAAGCATTTAATCCATTTACGTTTAAGGTTTTTATTGATAGGTACTTGTTTGTCGCCATTTTTATTCTTTATGCCTGTGTTCCTTCTTCCCTTCCTATTTCTTCTTTTTACAGCAGTCCCTTTAGCATTTCTTGCATTGCTGACTTGGTGGTAATAAATTCCCATAGCCTTTTTTTTTTGTGAGGGAAGCTCCTGATTTTGCCTTCCAATTTGAATGATAACCTTGATGGGTATTGTATTCTTGGACTCTCTCCCTTGACTTGCAACACTTTGTATATTTCATTCACTTCCCTCCTGGCCTGATGTATTTCTGTTGAGAAATCAGTTGATAGTCTAATGGGAGATCCTTTTTAGGTAACTTTCTGTCTCTCTCTGGCAGCCTCTACCTGCTCCGTGACAAGGTACAGGACATATCTGCCTATTCAGCTGCCACATTGAATCTCTTCTGTTTTTGTTTTTTTTTTTTCTTTTTTTAGTTTTGGCAGATTGTATGTTTGTAGAAATGTATTAATTTCTTCCAGATTATCTAATTTATTGGCATATAGTTGTTCATAATAGTTCCTTATAATCCCTTGTATTCCTATGTATCATTTGTTACTTATCTTTCATTTTGATTTTATTTTTTTGGTGACTTTTTTTTTTTCTAAGTGAGTCTGGTTTAATGTTTTTCAATATATTTTATCTTGGATTCATTGACTTTTTTGTTTGTTTGTTTGTTTGTTTTACTTTATTTTGTTCATTTCTCCTTTGAGCTTTAATATTTTCTTATATTCCGTTTGGATTATGTTTTCAATTCTTCTTTATTTTTTTAAAATTTATTTTGGTTTATTTAATTATAAGTTTACTAGAGGCCTAATGCACAAAACTTGTGAAAGAGTAGGCCTTCCTTCCCTCAGGTGTTGGCACCTAAGACCCAGGCTGCCCTCGTAGCCCCAGCTTCTTCCAGAAGGACATCTGGTCTAATTAGAATATTATGCTTTTATTATTATAGATATTGTTTATTTGATAATTTTCTTATTGTTTAAGGTAGGCCTATAATACTATAAATTTATCTCTTAGGACTTTTTTTTCCTGTATCATACAGCTTTTAGGTTGTTTTGTTCTCATTTTCATTTTTTCAAAGTATATATTAATTTCTCCTTTGATCTCATTGTTAACCCATTAATTGTTTAGCAACATGCTATTTGTGTGTTTTTTAATTTTCTTAAAATTGATTTTTAGTTTAATACCATTGTGGCAAAAAATATGCTTGATATTATTTTAATCCTGGATTTACTGAGACTTATCTCTATTATGTGGTCAATCCTAGAAAATGTTTCAAATATACTTGAAAATTATATATATTCTGCAGCTTTGGGGTGAAATGCTCTGATGATATCAATTAAATCATTCTGATCTAGTGTGTCACATAAGGGTGCTGTTTCTTTGTTGATTTTTGTGTGGAAGATTGCTCTATTCTTGTATATTGGGTGTTAAATAATCCTACTATGGCTGTACTACTTTTGATGTCTCTCTTTATGTCCATCATAATTTGTCTTATATGCTTATGTGACCCTATGTTAGGTACATGAATGTTTATCTTCTTTTTGGATTAATGATCCTTTTATCATTATGTAGTGTCCTTCTTTATCACTTATTACTGGAGAGCTTCTGTTTGAAAGTCTACTTTCTTCTGATCTAATTATTAACCCAGATTTTTTTCATTTCCATTTGCATGAATTTTTTTTTCTATATCTTGAGTTTCTGTCTCTGTGTGTTTATTTGATCTGAGGTGGGTCTCTTTTAGACAAAATACATATATATTGGTCATGGTTTCTTCTTACTTCAGGTACCCTGTGTTGTCTGATTAGAGCATATTAGCCATCTACATTTAAAGTTATAATTAATAGGTACATACTTATTGCTATTTTATTCCTTGTAATTTAGTTCCTTTGCTTTTCTTCTTTATCTCCATTTGAAATTAGCTTAGCTGGGCAAAGTGGTCTTGATGTAGCTTCTTTATTTTCATCACTTTGATTATTTTGTGCCAATTCATTCTGGCCTAAAATATTTCTATTGAGTAATCAGCTGACATCCTTATGAGAACTCCCTTGTAGGTAACTAACTTTATTTTTCTTGTTGCTTTTAAAACTCTGCTCTGACCAGGTTGCTCAGTTGGTTGTAGCATTGCCTCATGTACCAAAAAGCTTATGGGTTTAATTTCTAGTTAGGGTATATACCTAGGTTGCAGGTTCAATCATAGCTGGGGTGTATATGGGAGACAACCAATGCATCAATGTTTCTTTCTCTCCCTTTCTTTCTCCCTTTCATTCTAAAATCAACAAACATATCATGAGGATTAAAAAATAAGTAAGTAAAAATATTTGTGTTTGTTTTTAAGCTTTGCAATTTTAATTATGATGTGTTTTGGTGTGGGCCTCTCTAGGTTCATCTTGTTTTGGCCTCTCTGTGCTCTCTGGACTTGTGTATCTTTCTCTTTTACTAGTTTAGAGAAGTTTTCAATCACTAAGTCTTCAAAAAATTCTTCAATCTTTTCCACTCTCTCTTCTGCTGTTACTCCTGTGATGTGGATATTATTATGCTTCATGTGCCCCAAATACCTTTAAACAATCCTCATTTTAAAAAATTACTTTTTTCTTTTTGTTGCTCTGTTTTCTGCTACCTTTTCTTCACTATCACTGATTAAGTCTTCTGAATTATCCAATCTACTGTTTATTTCTTCTAGTGTATTCTCTTTTTTTATTTATTTTTTGTTAAATTCATTGGGGTGACATTGGTTAATAAAATTATATAGGTTTTTGTCCTACCTTTTTGGCTCAATGGATAGGGCCTCAGCCTGAGGATTGAAGGGTCCCAGGTTCAATTCTGGTCAAGGGCACAAGCCTGGGTTGAAGGCTCAATCTCCAGTGGAGGGTGTGCAGGAAGCAGCCAATCAATGGCTCTTTCATCATTGATGTTTCTATCTTTCTCTCCCTGTCCCTTCCTCTCTGAAATAGATAGATATGTTTAAAAATTATATAGATTTTGGGTATACAATTCTACAGTATATCATCTGTACATTGTTTTGTGTGTTTGCCACCTCAAGTTAAGACTCCTTCCATCATCATAATTACCCTTTTGCCTTCTTCTTCCTGCCCCCATCTCTTTATCTCTGGCAATAATTATACTGTTGTCTGTGTCCATGAGTCCTTTTTTTCCTTAGCTTAATCCTTTCATCCTTCTCACCCAACCCTCAGTTGTCCCCAACCCCCAGCAGTTGTCAGTCTGTTCTCTGTATCCCTGAGTCTGTCTCCAATTTGTTAGTTTATTTTGTTCATTAGATTCTATATGTAAATTAAGTCATATGATACTTGTCTTTCTCTGACTGGCTTGTTTCACTTAGTATAATACTCTGCAGGTTTATCCACACTGTCACAAAAGATAAGATTTCCTGTTATTCTGGCTGTGTAGTAGTCTATTGTGTAAATGTACACAGTTTTTTTTATCCACTCTTCTACTGATGGGCACTTGGGCTGCTTCCAAATCTTGGCTATTGTAAATAATGCTGCAGTGAACATAGGGGTACATTTATTCTCACAAATTAGTGTTTTAGATTTATTTGTATATATCCCCAGAGTGGGATTGCTAGGTCATAAGATAGATGTTAGACTCAAAGCTATAAAAATTCTATAAGGAAATATAGACAGTAAAATCTTGGACATTTCTCACAGCAAATTTTTTTTCTGATATATTTCCTTCTGGCAAGGGAAACAAAAAATAAACAAATGAGGTTACATCAAAAAATAGTTTTGCATAACCAAACTAAAAGACAACAAAATTAAAAGACAACCCCTTGAATGGAGAACATAATTGCCAATATGTCCAATAAGGGCTTAATATCTTGTGGTGCATTCTTCATTTCTTATATTGTGTTTGTTACTTCTGACTGGTTCTCTTTTATGATTTCTACTAGGGGCCTGGTGCACCAAAATTTGTGCACTCGGGAGGTCCCTCAGCCCGGCCTGTGCCCTCTCACAGTCTGGGACCCCTCTGGTGATGTCCACCTGCTGGCGTGCCTGACCAGCCTGGGTGAGGGGCAGATGGCTGTTTGCAGACTGGCCAAGCCCCCCAGTGGGATTCCTCACCCCACTGGGGTGTGACCAGCTTGGGTGAGGAGCTGAGGGGCATTTTCAGGCTGCCCACAGTCCCTTCAGATTTTGGGTCCCTACTGGGGTAACTGGCCAGCCTGGGTGAGGGGCTGAGGTGCGTTTTCAGGCTGCCACAGTCCCTTCAGGTTTTGGGTCCCTACTGGGGTACCTGGCCAGCCTGGGTGAGGGGCTGATGGCTGTTTGCAGGCTGGCCAAGCTCCCCAGTAACGTCCCTCACCCCATTGGGGTGTGGTCAGCATGGGTGAGGGGCTGATGGCTGTTTTCAGGCTTTAAGGCTACCCACAGCTCCCATTGACCCAATGTCCCAGCAAGGCTGGCTGGAAACAGGTTTCTGGGGTTTGTTTATCTTCTATAATTGATGCACTGTTCCTTTAAGCCAGGGCCTAGTAACGAAACCTCCTCTCTGCTTCAGCTCACGGCTTCTATAATGAGACAATATTATCCTTAGTACTCAGGCCAGGCTTACTGTCTATGATTGATACTTTGTTGCCTGGAACCAGGATAAGCCGAATGGTCGGCCAAGGTTCGCAAATAGTTCAGTTTCACTCCTTCTGCAATGGAAGCTGCCGTTTACTCAGCTCCGTGAGTGGCAGCCTCCATGTTGGCTAGGCTAATTTGCATACAGCCACTCTGATTGGCTGGTGGGCGTGGCTTACCTGTCCCGAAAAGATGGTTTATTTTAATATTACGCTTTTATTAGTTTAGATGTTCTTTTTTTATGATGTTGAAGTTCTCACTAAGTTCCTTGAGCGTATTTATAACCATTTTTTGAATTCAAAATCTGGTAAATTGCTTGCCTCTATTTCATTTACTTGTTTTTCTGGAAATTTCTCATTTCTTTCATTTTGGGCATGTTTTTTCTTTCTCCCCAATTTGGTTGCCTCTCTGTGTTTGTTTCTGTGTATTAGGTGTATCTCTCAGTTTGTAAGGTGGCCTTATGCAGTAGGTGCCCTTTGGAACCCAGCGGTGCAGTCACCTTCATCTCCTGAGCTGGTCATCCAGAATGTCCCTTAGGTTGGCTATGTGTTGCTGTTGGCCCATTTATGCATGGGCTCAACCCTGAGGTTTGCTGACCATGTGTAAGAGCTGCTGTGCAGGTGCTGACCACATCAAGCAGGATTTGCCACAGTAGGGTCTGGAGCTAATTGGATCCTTTTTTGATGTTGTATGCATCTGGCCACCGTGTTGGTTGGTTCTATAGTCTCTTGGGAGGATTCTGGTGTAGGTCGATGTCAGAATCTGCCTATGACTGGCCCTGGAAAAACTTTTTGGTGCTAGAAACCATGCAGTTTGTGGCTGCCTTCATTGAACCTGGGTGTATGTGAAAAGGATTGAGCTGTGCACCAAGGCTGGCTTTGACCAGCACCCATCCCAGAGGTAGGTTGGTCATACACCTGAAGCACTTCGAGATCTTCTTCCACCTGCTTCTCCTGCAGGCTGCCTGTTAGGCTCAGTTCTTGAGAGGGCCACAGGCAGTACACACGTTGCATGAGGTACGTTCTCAGTAGCCACCAGGGAAAAGCAAGTGGTGTCCATCTGATTAATACAGGTTTAAACATGGTGCACATGCTAGGTATAGAGCTCCTTACCAGTAACCGAAGCCCCAGGGAACACCAAGGCAAGCTGCTACTCGCTGGGTTCCTGCAGACTATTGTGGTGGGATCGAATCTCAGGGAATTGTCAGGGGAAGCCAGCAGAGTTTATCAGACCCAAACAAACCAAGATGTATTATGTGAAGAGAGGGCTTTTAGAGAAAATTGGCCTCCATCCTACAGCTACACGACTCAGTCTGTCGTGGATCCTTCCCAGACCTCATGTATAGCTGCAGATCACGGAGCATGTCCACCAGTATCCAAGAACACGGTTCTAATATATCTCCCGTGAGGCTTGCAGGACAATGGGAGGAATGGCTCCTGTGCCAGAGCCACAGGCCTCATTCACGGACACCCCTGAGTTTGCCTGGACCTCTGTGCCCAGCTCAGGCAGCTGCGGCTTCCACAGGGTGAGGGCTCTGCAGCGCAGGGCATCAAGGAGCCCATAAGATGGAGCTACCGCTTTTCCCCAGAGTGTTGCCATAATACCAGCGAGTGCACAACCCAAGAAAGAGTGTCTTCAGTGTGGGCGAGAGACTCAGCATGAGGACCATGTCCTTTCAGCTCTCTCCTCAGAGCCACAAAACCCGTTTTCTCTTCACGTGACTCTTGTCTTCTCTGGCCTCCCCCAGCAGGAGCCCAGGGTGAGTGGCTGCAAATGAAATTTTGTGTGCTGGCCCTTTAAGAGGGTATCTCAGTTTCCAGCAGATTTCTCTCTCTGACTGGCAGTCAGAATCTCTGCTGATTTTCACAGCCAGATGTCATATGGACGCCTTTTTCTGGCTCTAGTGCCCTGGGCTGAGCAGTCCACACTCAGGGGGAACCTTTATAGCTACGATATCCCTAGGATTCTCAGATGCCACACTTGAGTGTGGCATCAGCCCTTTTGAATCTCTCCCTTTCTTATCAGTCTTTATTTATTTATTTTTTAAATTTTGTTTTATTGCTTAAAGTATTACAATGAGTGTTAGATAGGTTTCCATTTTTTTCCCTTGACCTTCCCTCCTCCTCCCCTACCTCCAGTTTCTTGTGTTCATTGATTATGCTTATATGCATGCATACAAATTTTTCAGTTGATCTCTTATCAGTCTTGATGTGGTTTCTTCTGCAAATTCTTGGTTATAGGACTTCTCTCCAGCTGGTCTCCAGTTGGTTATTCAAGTGGATTGCTCTATATTTTAACTGGAATGCCAGTTTCATCCTGGAAGGAGGTGTGCATAACTTCTACCTACTCCTTCTCCATGTTGGGTCCTCTGGCTTTTCATAGAGGGAAAGGTAATGTAAGTTCGTCTTCTCTTAGTCTTTCTCCCTTGCTAGCATTCTTCATAATCTCAAGCCATGGTGCACTTGTCTTAATTTTAGATTTTAAATTCCTACCAATTCCTGAAAGGATAAATAAGCATAAAGTAAAACTGAGATCATTAAAAATTGGGTGGGTTTTCTGGGGGCTTCTTAAGAAGGCTATGTCAGCTTTAGTAACCGACTCTTCTAGGTTTCTGAACTCATATGTATCTGACTAAGCTTTCAGTCTTACTCCTTACATAGAGAGGGCAAGGACATGGTTCTGAATGCAAAACTGAGGTAACATGCAAGAGCACCTTTCATATTCCTGCACTTTCAGTGAGTACTCAGGATGTGGTTTATTTCAGCATTTCCAAGCACTATGCATGGTCAGAGTTATTGTCACCAGTTTAAGGAAGAAATTGAAGTTGAGGAGGTTAGGTCACCCACTTGAGGTTACTCTGACCACAGGTTAGGCAAGAGCCAAGGCATGGCAGAGTTGGCGGACTGCAGAGTCCCTACCCCATGAGGCATCTCCGTTCCCACTGAGGAAAAATCACTAAAGCAACAAGTAAGAAAACAAAACCGAAGCACTTCGTAAACTTGGATCGCTTATACTTAGACATCAGGCTCACGCTGTCCCCTTCTTGATGCCGGTGTAAGTGCTGCTGCTGGTATGTGTGGGGATCGGCACTGCAGGGGCATCATTCAGTATGTTGAGGGAAATAACCAAGAGCTTTGGAGCATGGAGCACCCAAGTTTAGAACCGGACTCTACCATCTGCGTGACCTTAGTGAAGTTACTGAAATGTTCTGCATTTCAGTTTCTTTATCTGTAAAATGGCATTAAAATTGTTCATTAGAGTGTGGTACCGAGGAAGTATGTTTGAAAAATGGAAGTTTCTTTCTTCCACTGGGGTAAGGGAAAGGCAAACATTTTGTTATCTGAGAATGTTCCCAGTTGTCTTCTGCAAATGGAAGTTTCCAAGCTGTGTTCATCTGTAGTCCTTATATTTTTAATTGAAATAGTTACATTCAAGCTTGGCTATTAGAATTGGCATCACTAAAATTACATCTCCCTGGAATATGTTTCTGTCAGACTGTCCCTTAAACATGGCTGGGCATTGATGAGGGACTGCACCAGAGCAAAGGAGCCAGAGCCCATCGTGGAAGAGAAGGTCATCGAGTCAGTGGCGGATAAACTCCTCATAGTCCACTTGAGAATACTGGCCTGTTTCCATGGTTTCTCTCCCTTTCCTGTAATTGAATGTCTTTGTGAGGAAAAAAATCACACTTGCATTTTAAAGAGATTTTACCTGCAGTTCAAAATCTATACACAGACCAACAAAAAGAAAGCACAATTCAATTCTATAGGTGCACCTTAAAGTAAGTGTTTCAGAACAGAAAGACCTAAATAACACCTAAGAAGGATTCAGCTGGGAGAAAAGTGAATGTCCCTCAGTTTGTGAGCAGGTCAAATGGACAGTGATGGATTTGCTTTCCTTTCGGATTAAATTGAACTTCAGATGTGAAAGTAATTCACCAGCTTCTGATATTGAAAGCCACATCTTTGTCCCTAACTAGATTTGTCTTGTGTAGATGTCTTAGCTTCCAGGCATCTTACAAAATGCTACGGGTCATGTGTGACTACAGCATTCCCAAGGCCTGAGCTGTGGATGCAGTTCTTGCTTGTATTGCAAAGTACAGCAGTAACCTTAAGCCTTATGCCTTATGATAGCTTGGCACTATGATTTTCGAATGGTTTCTTACTTTTGACACTATTTTGGGCTGGATACTTTTTTGATATGGAGGTTGTCATGTCCATTGTAGGATATTTAGTTTCTGTGGCCTCTACCCACAATTTATCAGTTATAATTCTTCCTACTCCCCCATGACAATTACAATGTTTCCAAATACTTCAAAATATCCCATGGGGGGCAAACTGACCACCTTGAAAACCATTATTTCAGAGGAATGTCTACCATTCTCCAAAATACTTTCCTTTATTCTCTTGTCTTATAGTCTGCCACTATTATGTCTTGTTCTCCTCTTTCTCCCCTCTTTTTCCCAGTTCACTACCACTATCATCATCATCATCATGCTACTTAACTATGCTATTTAACAAGAAGTCTTTTACATATAGAATATTTACAAAGTATGGATTGAAACTTAGAGTACGTGTCAGTGGGTGGGCACAAAAAACATGAAGAGTTTCAAATGTCACAGTAAGAGACTGAAAAATCTATCCTATATAACAAGTGAGAAATATGCAAATTAGGCTGGGACATCATGACCAGCTCAGGAGGCTGCGTCACAACTAGCTCAGAGCACGCCCCCAACCCCAGCACACACACACCATACACCAGGGTTTGGGGTGGGCTCTAAGCAGCTTTGGTGTGGCTCAGAGCCTGCCCCCCAGCCTCAGTGCCACCCAGCTCTTAGGCCACTCCTGCCAGGGATTTGCGGGCAGGCACACCACGCAGCCTGCCCTGGGGAGCAAGGCCCCCAGCAGACCCGCCCAAGGGGGTGTACTCAGCTGCTGTGGCCAGACTGTGGCTTAGGCTCACTCCAGAGGGAGCCATTAGTAAGGACATCCCCTGAGGGCTCCCAGACGGTGAGAGGGAGCAGGCTGGGTTGAGGGACATCTACCCAGAGCATGAATTTTGTGCAGTAGGCCTCTAGTATATATATATATATAACCAAAGGCTATTATACTAAGTGGTGTTCCTTGTACTGTCAACCTGCATTCCTGCATTGTCTACCAGGGGGCAGACATGTAATGCAGCAGCTTCCATGACACACAATGACCATTTACAGAGAAACAACACTGCAGACCTGGCACCCACAAAGTAATAGCTTTCCCCAAGTGGGACACAGGCTCTGCCACCATGCTGGAGTGACAGCCCATCAAATTGCAGCTGATGCTGCCAAGACCCTATGGTGCAAAATGTGGTCCACAGCCCAGCCCAGCCTGCAAATGGGGCCTGTAGGTGCTGGGTAATGACATCATGTAGCAATGCTTGGCTTCCTCTTCCTAGCGACTAGCCTGCTTGGAGTTTCTTCAGCCCAGGAACACAACTTGCTTTATATCCAGGTGGAAACATTTCACACTCCAACCAAATGTCTGTGAAGCGTTTTCATGTGCCTCATCTCATTTGATCCTCACAGAAGTCCTGGAGTAGGTAGATAGGATATTCAATCAAATCTTTTTTTATTAGCCATTAAATGGAGATTTAGAAAGCTTAAAAACTGGACCCAACTGAAAAGAAGTAAGAAGTGGTGGACCTTGAAAGTGACCTCAGTTTTTCTCATTGCACAGAATATAGTCAGACATGGCTGCAGTTAAATATTTCACCCTTTGTTCTCCCTGTGTGATCTATAATAATAATCTGCTTCATGTTGATAATTACTTCTGTCTTGCTGACAATTACCTGAAAGAGAAGTTGGGGTGCTTCACTGGGCTGGAAAAAGTTTAGCTAGAAAGCAGGTCTAATTAAGCAAGTTTATTCTATATCTGTAAAAGGCTAAGTTAACTCATACATGTGCAATACTTTCACAGCGAAGCTTTCATTGGCACCAGTGGCATGCATGTGTTTTGATCTGTCATTGTCAGTTGTGAATTTGGTGACCTTTCTATTATAGAGCAAGGGTGAATAGCGATATTAAAATATTTCTTCTTAATTTCCTTTCAATGTGCACAAATTCATGCACCAGGCCACTCGTCTATATTGTAAAAGGGCAGTGGTCTTAATGCCCTAACAATGGGATGACCAACAACCGGTCACCGGGCGGTGATGAAGCACCTTCCAGTCTCTCCCTCTGACGTGGCAGGACTCGTGGCTTGTTCGGTGTGGCAGGGAGGGGCTCACATGGCTCGGCAGGGCTTGCAGCTCATGGGGTGTGGTGGGGATTGCAGCTTGCACTGCGAGGCGGGGCTCATGGCTCGTGCAGCGTGGTGACTTGCAGCAGCGAGCTCCTAACGCATGGCGAGTTTGGGGTCCCTCCGGTGTGGCGGGTACGGGTCTGACACTATTTCGCATGCTGGGCCTCCAGTCTATATTATAAAAGGCCAGTGGCTGTCATGCCCTAATGTCAGAATGACCAAATGACCGGCCACCAGGAGGTGCATGGAGCACCTCTAGGTCTGTCCCCCTGGCCTGTGAGCTCCTCGCAGTGGCATGGACAGGCTCATGGCTTGTGCAGGGCAGGGGGCTTGTGGTTCGCATGGTGACATGGGACTCAGCTTGCACAGTGATGGCAGGGCTGGTCCTTCACTTGGTGCAGTGGCTCGCAGTGAGGAGGTACTTGCACATGGCAGGTCTGGGGTCCCACTGGCACAGCGAGCCTGGGTCTTGTGCAATTTTCATGCCGGGCCTCTAGTATACATACAAATGTAGTGGACAGGCAAGACTATAGGCCTAAATTGTCTATTCATATGGCAAAACAACACAAGGAAACCTAGTCCATGTACTGTATGCATGGCAGAGATAATAAAAACAAGATGGCCAAGGAAGCCTTAGGTCAAATGGAAACTGTTGACTATAAATTTTATAATTTGTGCCAATAAAAAGGCAATTTAGGCAAGAAAGGTAGACAAATTTAAAATGGCAAAATAAAAACACCATTATTTTTTGTGGAATGTGTTCAACACGTTGGCACTTTTGAAGGAAGCAAAAATATTTGTACATGAATAGAAGAATGAGTCAGCTTTCTTTGAAGTTGTAACAAATTTAATAACTGTGCCACAGATTTAATAACTTAAAACAATTCTCATTTATGAACTCACAAGTATGTAGGTCTGAAGTCCAGATTGGATTGGCTTGTTTTCTACCTGGGGTTTCACAAAACTAAAATCAAGGTATTGGTTGCCATGGGTTCTTATTGAGAAGCTTTTGAAAGAAATTACTTTGCAGGTTTACTCAGGTTATTGGCAGAACCTGTTTCCAGCAGCCATATGACTCAGCTCTTTTCCTCACTGAGTATTAGCTGGGGGCTGCTCCTAGCTTTCAGAAGCCTCTTCTGGTCCTTGAATTTGAGACCCTGTGTGCCAGAGCCAGTGCATTAAATCCTGCCTGTGCTAGGAATTGCTCTGACTTCCCTGCTCCACAGTTTGTCCTGCTTTTGGACAGAAAAATGCGTTCTACTTTTAAGGGTTCATATGGTCAATTGGGCCCATTCAAATAACTCAAGATAATCTTTCTCTCTCACTGTCCCTAACACTGATCACACAAAAGTCCCTTTTGACATGTAAGTAACGTATTCACAGGTCCCAGGGGTTAGGGCATGGCCATCTCTGGGCGAGGAGACTATTCTCACTGCCTGAAAAGATGACTACAGGTGGTCTGAAATAATAGGATCAGGCACATGGATGTAACAAACACTGGAGTTCTGTTGAAGAGTTCTGTGCAAAGAACATTTTTAAATACATTTTTAATTTTGGGATAATTTTACATTTACAAAAATGTTATCAAGACAGTATAGAGAGTTCATATATATCTTTTTTAAAAATATATTTTATTGAATTTTTACAGAGAGGAAGAGAGAGGGATAGAGAGTTAGAAACATCGATCAGAGAGAAACATCGATCAGCTGTCTCTTGCACACCCCTTACTGGGGATGTGCCTGAAACCAAGGTACATGCCCTTGACCAGAATCGAACCTGGGACCCTTCAGTCTGTAGGCTGACACTCTATCCAGTGAGCCAAACCAGTTAGGGCCATATATATCTCTTATCTAGCTTTTCCCATTTTCATCTTTTGTTACCTGGCACCTTTGTCAAAACTAAAATATCAACACCAGTGCATTACTAATAACTAAAATCCAGACTCCATTAGGCTTTCACTAGATTTTCCATCAATCTGCTCTTTCTACCTATGATCAAACCCAAGGTACCACAATGTATTGAGTTGTCATACCTCCTAAGTTTTATTTGCTCTGTGACAGTTTCTCATAGTTTGCTTGCTTTCTGTGACCTTGACAATTTTAAGGAGTACTGGTAAGTGTCCTATAGACATTTTCCCAACCTGGGTGTGTCTGATATTTTTTCTCATATTAGGCCTGGTGTGATGGCCCTTTTGGTCACATTATGTGATAAGTAATGGTATCACATGACCTATTGATGATGTCACTCATTCACTTTTCTTTACTAAAGATTATTATTTTTTATATACTTTTATTTATTTCAGAGAGGAATGGAGAAGGAGAGAGAGATAGAAACATCAGTGATGAGAGAGACTCATTGATGGACTGCCTCCTGCATGCTCCAACCTGAGGATTGAGCCCACAACCCGGGCATGTACCTTGACCAGGAATTGAACTGTGACATCCTGGTTCATAGGCCGACACTCAACCACTGAGCCATGCTGGCCAGGCCTAAAGATTATTTTTGAATAACTTATTTTTGAAAAGTGAGTAGGAGTGATTAAAGTGAAAGGAATAGGTTTCGTTAGAAAATAATCATAATCTGAGTGTGTGCTTTTGTGGGTGTGCACAAGAGTGATAGTTGTGGTTAATAAAAATGAGGAAGAACAAATAAAAAAAAAGACATTAGAACCTAAAGATTGTTTTAAAGTAGAGAGTTAAGACTGTTTTAAAGTGTTAGGCATGCCAAATAAAATGAAAGGCAAAATCAAAGTCAGAAAGGGCTGGGGTGGGGGGGTGGGGGAGACAAACTTGGATGATGACTTCAATTTTACTTGGCTTTCTGTTTCAGGAGATATTGTTCTTAATCATGGAACTATCAGTGACACATTTGAAAATGTGAAATTGAATGTCATAAAGCAGGTTAAGGTTGAAGAGAAAGACTGTTTGAAACAAAGTGCCATTAAAATGGAATACTTATTTTAGAGGTCTCAAAACATATTCATTTCTTAATCACTGCAGTTCATTCAGTGGAACCAACCTTCCGTACTAGACACTTCTTGGGCTATCTTCATGGCAGTTCTCATTAAGACTTCAGAATAAAAACTAAATAATATAAAATATCAGATCCCTGCAGAGAGATAACCGAGGCCTTTTGTCTGATGCAATCTCAGCACCTGACAGCTCACTGCTCTTCAGGGGAACCCAGGGCAGCCACTTTTCTTAATGTTCAAAATTCAGCACTTTGGATTGAGCCAAATGTCTTGCAGCTGCCCTTCTCTCCTCCTATTCAGTGATCCAGCGAATAGAGCACTCTGCTGGCAGCCCTGACACTCCTGGAGTTTGAAGACCCATGTATGGGAGATATCTCTGTGCTTTTGCAGAGGACTTGGCATGGAGCTGGAAGCATGCCACTCATATCATTGGATCAAAACATGAACTAGAAGGCCAGATAGCACTGAGTTCAAAATCTTGCTCTGTCATTTATAGTTGAACAAGTAGGCGAATTACTTATCCTTTGAATCTGCTGATTTCCTCTCTGAAATGTTGGGAAAGTAGTGCACACTTTGTAGAGAGGTTATAAACATTGTATGAGGCAATGTATTAGAACTCTCAGCATAGAGTCCAAACACAGCATTTACTTGATAAAAGTTAACAATAACAGACACTTTCATAATGTTTACTACAGATCAGGTAATGCACTACATTATTCTATCTTTACTCATTCATTCAATGCCAGTAACAACTTAGTGAGCTAAGTAGACCATTGTTATCTCCATTTCATAGATAAGAAAACTGAAGACTGGTAAAATGACTTGTCCAAGGTCAATCAGTAAAAGTAGAGATGAGAGTAAAATGCAGACATCTGGCCTCTAAATTTTTTCTTCTGAAATTCTATGATATACCACTATTATGTAGATGGCATGTAGTAAGAATTAATGATAACTATTACTATTAACAAGACTCTTTTATAGTCCCAATAATGTGGGGCTAACACAAGAAAATCTGATATACATGCATCTACTTAACACTATTATAGCCATTTTAGGCAATGCAGTAAGAAAAATAAAATATATAAATACTATAATTTTTTTCCTTCAGATTTTGGCTCTCTGGCCTGAAAACAGTTAAAAAATCTATATAGAAAAATGTCTGGTTACCAAAAGGAAAGTTAGACTTTTAAAGCTTTCGAATATTTAAGTTGCATCAGGCAGCATTCTTATGCATTCCACACTGGCTCACATATCACATGTCCAGAAGGCAATGCTGGTTGTTGTCTGGTGGTTAGGTGAATACTGCCAACCAGAATCCCGGGTTCTCTCCATCCTGCATCAGGCACATTTCAGTGCCATGTTCCCTCACAACTTCTCCAGCAGCTTGAGTCCCACTGTGTTTTCACCAGATGCCTGCTGCAGGCCCTTCAGCTTCTGCTCAACACCCGGTGGAGTCACTACCACACGTTTAAGGCCTCAGTTACAACACCACTCCATTTCTAGGACCAAATTCTGTTATACTCCTCATCCTGGATAATAAGACACCACAGAACTTATCTGTGTATAGCAACCATTTAATTCAGTTGATTGATTCCTTATTTCAGCTTTACTGAGGAAAGTTGACAAAATTGTAGGATGTATAACTGTATTTCATGCTATTTGATATACATACTAGTACACATTGTGAAAAAATCCCTCCTGCCCTGGCTAATTAACACAATCATCATCTCACACATTTAACTGTTTTAGGAGAACAATGAACTTTTACTCTCTTAGCAAATTTCAATTATAGACTACAGTTTTCTCAACTATAGTCACCATGATTTACATTAGATCTGCAGAATTTATCATCTTGTAGCTGAACGTTTATATCCTTTTACCAATCTCTCTTTATTTTTCTCACTCCTCCCAACCTCATGACCACTTTTATTCTGAGTTTGACTCTTTTTTTTTTGCATTTACATGTAAGTGATTCTTTCTTGTTCTACCTGACTTATTTACTTTGCATAATGTCCTTGTCAAGGGAAAGCTCCTCAGCCAGGGACTTAACCCTTCTGGGAGCAGGAAACTGAAAAAACTCATGAGTACAAGCAGCAAAGTGGGACATCCTTTATTACACACAAAGCAGCCAACAACTGGCTGGTCAGTGACAACATATGTATGAGCTCAAACAAAAGAGGCTTCATGCCAATAGTGACATCAGTATTTGGGTTATAGAAAGGCATACCTGTGCACAGCTTGCTGTGTCCTTGCTCTTGTACCTGCGTATAGTAAATTGGCCTTGAACACCTTGATTAGGAGTCCCATGCTCAGAGTGGCCTTGAACATCTGGTGTACTCTGACAAGCCCCCTACAACCCTCAAAGTCTATTCTTGTTGTCACAAATGAGAGATTTATTTCTTTCTCATAGCTGAATAATATTCCATTACATATACCAATTTTTTCTTATTCATTCATCTGTTGAATGATGCTTAGATTGTTAAAAGAAGGTAGATTTTCAATATTTTGGCTATGACATTGATGATACAATGACTACCGGAATGCAGTTATCTTTGATATCCTGTTTTTATATTCTTTGGATATGCATCCAGAAGTGGAATTTCTAGGTCACTTTACAATTACATTTTCTAATTTTGTGAGAATCCTCCATTCTGTTTTCCACAGTGGCTGCACCAATTTACATTCTCACCAATAGCACAAAGGCTTCCCTTTCCTCTGAATGTGCATCCTTTCTCTTTGATGACAGCTATTCTATCAGGTTTGAGATGATATATTATCATGATTTAGAGTTGAATTTTCCTAATTATTAGTGATCTTGAGCACTGTTTCATGTATACATTGGTCATTCTTACATTTTATTTGGAAAAATGTCTACTCAGTTCTGCTACCTATTTTTAATTATGTTATTTTACCTATTGAGTTTTATGAATTCTCTATATATTTTGTTTTTGAATATTATCATCTTATCAGATATATAATTTAAAAATATTTTCTTCAATTTACTAGGTTGCCTTTTTCCTTTTGTTTCATTTGTTGCTATGTAGGTTTTTAGTTAGATATAATAACTCTATTGTAATTTTTTATTTTGTAAATATAAAAAAATCACTGCCAAAAATAATTTTAAGGAACCTACCCTTATATTTTGTTTTCTCCTAAGAGTTTTATGATTTACATCTTACATTCAAGTCTTTAATCCATTTCAAGTTGATATGTGTGTTTCCTACCCAGCTAGTGTAAAATAGCCATCCTGCTCAGTGGTTGAGCTTTGACCCATGAACCAGGAGGTCATGATTTGATTCCTGATTAGGGCACATGCCTAGACTGTGGCTAGATCTCTCTCATCATTAATGTTTCTATTTTTCTCTTTCCCTCTTCTTTCCTCTCTCTGAAATCAATAAAAACATTTTTAACAAAAAAATAATCCTATCTAATAAAAGAGTAATATGTAAATTAACTGTCACTCTGCAACAAAGATGGCAGTGTCCATAGTTGATGGGGTGGAATGCTGGCGGCATCGCCCTGGCAACACGAACCCAGCATCTGCCCAAGCTGCGTGTTGGGAGGGGAGAGGAAGGGCTTTGGGCTGGAAGTAGAAGCCAAGAGTGCGGGGAGTGCCAGGAATGCTGGGAATTGTAGTTCTGGTGGCGATGTGTTGTGTGATCGCCTAGACACTTGAGTGAAGTGAGCCTGGAGCAAGTTACTGTTGTGGGTGGGGGATGGAAGGAAAGCAAAGGTGAGAGACATAAGTCAGAGTGTCAAGGAAAAATTAAAAGGAAGATATCCTGCAACTTCTAGGAAATCTCCACAAGGGAGCAAAGAAAAAAAAAAAGAGCTCTATTATTCTGTGAGCACCAATCCAGACTGGGCTGGGGTCTCACACAATCTTCTCACATGATTGCAAAGACCGTCAGAAACTTCACTCTTTCATGTACCCAGGCGGATACAATGCACGACATGCATGTTTTCACGAAAGAGGATTTAACAGCACCGTTTGCTATACACCCTTTGGTAAGTCACCTTTTGGCTATCTGTGTTAGTTAATTACCATAATCAAGACTAAAAATTAAAACTTTTCTATCTCTATGACAAGCAGGTCCTTAAACTTGGAGCGAGGTAACTATCTATAAAAATAAAAGTGTAATATGAGGGGCAATGAAGCAGGCAGGCAGAGGCAGTTAGTGGCAATCAGGCAGGTGAGCAGTTAGGGCCAATCAGGAAGGCAGACAGAGGCAGTTAGGGGTGATGAGGCAGGCAGGCAGAGGTGATTAGGGATAATGAGGCAGGCAGACAGAGGTGGTTAGGGATAATTAAGCAGGCCAGCAGGCAAGCAGTTAGGAGCCAGAGGTCCCAGATTGTTAGAGGGTGCAAGCAGGGCTGAAATATCACACCCCCAAGCATGAATTTCATGCACCAGGCCTCTAGTAAAATAAAATAGAAGTTCTGTTTCATTTTTTACAAGTGGCTGTCCTAGTTTCTCAATAATATTTATTAAATAAATTATCTTTCCCCCACTGGGTAGTCTTGGCTCCTTTGTCTCAAGTTTGATTCCATATATGCATGGGCTTATTTCAGAGCTCTGTATTCTGTTATATTGATCTAAATGTGGATTTTTATGTCAATACTACAGTGTTTTGATTAGTACAACTTTGCAATAGAATTTGAAATCAGGAAATGAGATTACTCCATCTTTACTCTTTTTTTTTTTCCTTATGATTGCTGTGAGATTCAGGATCTTTTATAGTTCTAAACAAATTTTAGGATAGTGTATTCAATTTTTGTGAAAAATACCATTAGTATTTTGATAGATATTGAATTGAACCTGTAGGATGATTTGGGTAATATAGATATTTTAACAATTAATTTAGTATTAAATTCAACAATTTTATTAATTTTTTTAACCTGTGAACATGAAACGTTTTTCCATTTATTTGCATATTCTTCCATTTCTTTCACCAATGTCTCAGATTCAGTTTACATATTCTTTACCTCCTTGAATAAATTTATACCTAGGTGTTTTAATGCAATTGTAAATGGAATTGCTTTTTAAATTTCTCTTTCTGATATTTCATTGTTAGTGCATAAAAATGTAATAGACTTATAAATATTAATTTTGTATCTTGCTACTTTAGTGAATTCATTTACTATTTCCAACAGTTTGTTGGAATCTTTACAGTTTTCTAAAAATAGTATTATATCATCTGAAAAAAAAATTACTTCTTTATTCCAAATTTGAATGTCTTTACCTCCTTTTCTTCTCTGATTGCTGTGAATAAGAAAAGATGACCCATCTATATGCTGTCTACATGAGGCACACATCAGAATAAGAAATACACACAGTCTGAGAATGAAAGGATGTAAAAACATTCCATGCAAACAGCAAAGAAATAAGAACTGGGTAGCAATACTCATATCAGACAAAATAGACCTCAAAACAAATACCATGATAAGAAACAAAGAAGGTCACCTCATAATAATAAATGGAATTATTCAAGAAGAAAATATAACCATTATAAACATACACTGAGTGGCCAGGTTATTATGACCATTTGACGTTTGTAGGCAAGTTAGCCGTATACTGCATCATATGGGATATGGAAGCTGAAGGCCTGTTCGAACACCATTGCTGTCTGCAGTTACCAAGATAAAACATCTACAATTGGCACAGGAACACAAGGATTGGGCAGTTGAGCATTGGAAAACAGTCATGTGGTCTGATAAATCATGTTTCCAGTTGTATCACGCAGATGGTACAGTGAGAATTTGGTGATACAGCATGAAAGCATGCACCCCACATGAATGAGTGAAACCCTTCAAGCTGGTGGGGGCAGTGTTATGGTTTGTGGCATGTTTTCCTGGCATGATTTGGGCCCTTTAATTCATGTGGAAGAATGTCTGAATAGCACAACGTATCTAAGTATCATTGCTGATCAGGTTCATCCTATCATGCTGATGGCTTCTTCCAACAGGACAATGCGCCATGTTACGGTACTTATATTGTGCAGGAGTGGTTTCAAGAACATGAGGGAGACTTTACCTTGCTTAGATGGCCCCCACCATCTCCAGATCTCAACCCAATGGAGCATTTGTAGGACGAAATTAAAAGAGCCATCAGGCAGCTGGTTCCACAACCATCAAATCTCACAGAACTGGATAGTGCTATTCATCAGGCATGGTGTCAGATTCCTCACATCACCTTTCAACATCTCATGGAGTCAATGCCAAGAAGAATCGCTGCAGTATTGAAGGCAAAAGGTGGCCCAACGAAGTACTGATGGGGAGGTCATAATAACCTGGCCACTCAGTGTATATATGTATATATATATGTATATGTATGTATATGTATATATATGTATATGTGTGTGTGTATCTAATATAATAAAAGAGTAATATGCAAATTGACCATCACCTGAGACACCTAAGCCATGCCCACCATCCAAGCCATGCTTCCCAACCAATCAGAGCGGCTGTATGCAAATTAACCAAGCCAAGATGGAGGCTGGCAGCCACAGAGCAAGAACAAACCAGAGGCTTCCATTGCAACTGCCTGCCTAGACTGGCTGAGCCTCTGGTCACGATAACAATGTTTCAATTATAGAAGCCATGGAGCTGAAACAAACAGGAGGTTTCATTACCTGCCTAGGCCTCAGCTTAAAGCAACAGTGTTTCAATTATCTAAACTAATAAAAGTGTAATATTGAAATTGACCGTTTCTTTGGGATGCCTAAGCCACACCCACCAGCCAATCAGAGCCGCTGTATGCAAATTAACCCAGCCAAGTTGGAGGCTGGCAGAGCGGCTCTGCACTGGGAGCCTCTGTAGCCCACACACCTGTGCCAGGTGTGTCAGCTCAGGGGGGGGGAGTCTGGCCTGGGGCCTCCTCGGGGCATCCAGGAGCGCCAGTCCTGGGTCCACTGCCTGGCTCCACCCTCTGGGGGCCTCTGTGGGATGTGCAGGAGCACTTGTCCTGGGTCTGCTGCCTTCATCCACCCCCTGGGGGCCTCCACAGAGTGTGCGGGAGTGTCTGCTGCACAGTGCGGAGCATCCGAAGCCAGACCACTGCCCGGCTCCACCCCAGGTGTGTTTGCTCTGCAGCAGGGCCCCACCAAGGGATCCTGCACCAGTGTCTGCCCCTGGCTCACCACCCAGCTCTGCACCAGGTGTGTCCCCTCAGTGGTGGGGGCCCACCAGGCGTGTGCGATTGTGGGCCCTCTGGTGGGAAAGGTCCACGCCTACACTCACCAGCCCTTCCATCCCCCAGTACACGAACCCTGAAGGGGTTGTGAGCAGTCTGAAAATGGCCCGCAGCCCCTCACCCCTCACCCAGGCTGGTCAGGTATGCCAGTAGGTGGACATCCCCCCTCCCCGAGGTGTCCCAGACTTCAAGAGGGCACAGGCCAGGCTGAGGGACCCCTCCCCCCCGGAGTGCACAAATTTTTGTGCACCGGGCCCCTAATATATATATATATCTTGTTCAAAGGCTGTTAAATCATGGTGTTTACCCATATCTTCAGAAAAAAATAACTTCTACTGCTTCTCTATTTATAATGGTCTGGTCTCTAGCAACTTCCGCACAAAATTATATCTAATTTGCCTACAAATGTCAGGTGGTCACAATAATCTGGCCACTCAGTGAATATGCATCAGTATAGTAGCACCTAAATGCAGAAAAAAATTTAGTTTTAAGTAATTTTAATACTTCCAAGACACATTTACATTATTTTTTCAAATAACAACCTTATTTATGCTTTAGTTGATGAGCTATACACATTTTCCAGACATTACTTATTTTTTTCATTTTAAATGTATTTTTTATTGTTGATAGTATTACAGATAGATTTATCCCATCCCCAGGTCTCCCCATCTCTACCCAACCCCCCTCCCCCCCGGGTCTTCACTACCCCATTGCCCATGTCCATAGGCTATATACATAAGTATATAAGTTTTTTGGTTTATCTCTTCTAGTTCACTCAACCCTGTGGGAGAGATCAACAATAATACAGTTATAGTAGAGGACTTTAACACCCAACTGGATAAGTCTTCCAGTGATATTTTTCCCTGTATAATATTTTCTTATTTTTAGTTTTGACCTTTTTTTGTTTAAAGAATTACGTTTAACATTTCTTGTAAAGCCGATGTAGTGGTGATAAACTCCTTTTGCTGTTGCTTACCTGAGAAAATATTTTTCTCTTCTTCAATTCTTGGTAATAACCTTTCTAAGTACAGTATTCTTGCTTGATAGTATCCCCCCTCACCCCCTTCACACTTTGATAATATTGTGCTTTCCTTTTCTGTCCTGAAAATATTTTGTTGAAAAATCAGCTGTCTTACTAGAAGGTTCCTTGTAAATAACTAGTTACTTTTCTTTTGTTACTTTTAAGCTTCTCTTTAGCTATTGGAAAATTTTTTTACGATGTGTTTTGGTTTGGGCCTCTTTGGGTTTATCTTGTTTGGATCTTTGTGTACTTGCTAAATTATATGTCTGTTTTCTTCACTAGGTTTGAGGTGTTTTTAATCATTTCTTTAAATAGATTTTCTGTCATTTTTTCTCTGTTTCTTTGCTATAATGCAATTGTTGGTACATTTCATACTGTGACAGAAGTCCCTTTAACATCCTCACTTTTTAAATTCTTTTTTCCCCCCTGGTTGTGATGGTGTGTTTTTCAGTGCTTTGTCTTCCAAGTTTCTGATTTGTTCTTAGGCATGGCCTAATTTGCTATTGATTCCCTCTAGTGTATTATTACTTTGTTAAATTTCAGAATGGCTGTCATCAAAAAATCAACAAATGTTAAGTGCGGGAGAGGATGTGGAAAAAAAATGAACCCTCCTGCATTGCTGGTGGGAATGCAGACTGGTGCAGCCACTGTGGAGTTTCCTCAAAAAATTAAAAATGGAAATCACATTTGACCCAATAATCCCACTTCCAAGAATATCCTCAAGAAAAAGAACATATACACCCCTTTGTTCATAGCAGCACAATTTACCATAGCTAAGATTTAGAAACAGCCTAAGTGCCCATCAGCAAATGAGTGGATTAAAACACCATGATACATCTACACAATGGAATACTACACTGCTTTAAAATAGAAAGAACTCTTACCATTTGCAACAGCCTGGATGGACCTGGAGAGCATTATGCTAAGCAAAATAAGCCAGTCAGAGAAAGATAAATATCATATGACTTCACTCGTTTGTGGAACATAATGAACAACATACATTAATTAACAAAGATAGATCCAGAGATAGAGAAGCATTGAAGAGACCATCTAACTTCAGAGGGAAAGTAGTGGAAGGAGGGTGAGGTGGGGTAAAGGATCAACCAAGGGACTTGAATGCATTCATATAAGCATAACCAATGGACACAGACGCCAAGGGGGGGGTGAGGTCATGTGCTGGAGGTGGGGGTGGCCAGGGAAAGCTACCTGTGAGTTTCCAGTCGGCCCCTCATGACTGTCTCCTGCAGGCATAGACTTTAGACTTTCTTAGCCTCCATAGTTGCATAACAGATTCCTTGCCACAAATCACACACACACACTCACATGCAGGTACAAATGTATATATGCACACACACAGAACGATGTAAGTATGTTTACCCTAAAGGTCTTTGTTTCTTTCTGGTGGAATCCTAACTGACTGAAGGGCTTGATAACACCTTACAGCTATTGGCTGACCCAGGTCCACTCCTTTCCACGAGAAGCCATGATCCTGCCATGGCAGACCTGTTAGGTTTGCACATTTAACTTCTCATGGGGCCTTCCCCTCCACTTTTTTCTTCTCTCCTGTTGTAGATGAGAATCCCTTTATATGATAGCAGAGAAAAACCTCTGGTCTTAATTTTTGGTTGGAAATTATTCATCTCAACTTTTCATTTTACTTCTATAGTATCTTTAAAGTGTTTATTGCCCACAGTAATATTCATCCAGTTCCTTAATCCTTATACTTATTAATTCTTGATTATTCTTAATCATCTGATTACTGCACATAACTCTTCCTGGTACACCATCACAGTTTGTCACTGGGGAATCTTGGAATCTTTTGTTTCTTAATCCTCACTTGAGAATATGTTTTTATTGATTTTTAGAGAGAGTAAGGAAGAGAGAGAAAGAGAGACAGATCGATGTGAGAGAGAAACATCAATAGGTTCCCCGCTATTTGAGTCCTGACCTGGGATGGAATTCACAACCTAGCTATGGGCCCTGACCAGAATTGAACCCACAACCTTTTGGTATATGGGACGAAGCTCCAAACAATTGAGCCACCTGAACATGGCTCACTGGGGAATCTTTCAACAGTTTATGCCACCTCAACATGCCAGGGATTCCACAAACCACCGTTTCTAGGATCTTCTGTGCCTGCCAGCATGAAGGTGACCTAGGTCAGCTCCAAAATCTCCAACATGCAGAGTGTGCTCTCCTGGGCCATTCTGGGGACCATTGATCATATTTTGGGTTCCCTGGTAAGTGGCTTTTGATTATTTTTTAGCAAGTTTCTTCCTTGTTTCTTTTAAAAATAATATATATTTTTTATTGATTTCAGAGAGGCAGAGAGATGGAGAGAGAGATAGAAACATCAATGATGAGAGAGAATCACTGATTGACTGTCTCCTGTATGCCACACACTGGGTATCAAGCTTACAACTGAGGTATGCACCTTGACCTGGAATTGAATCCTGACCTCATGGTTCATAGGTTGATGCTCAACCACTGAGTCATGCTGGTTGGGCTTCTCTGTTTCTTTTATTACATGTTCCCTTCCCTTTAAGATATTCTTATCTTACACTCCCAGTTGGTGAGTGAAACATCAAACCCCTCACTAGACTCAGGTAAGATTGAGATGTGACCAAAATCTCCCCAGTCATATTAACTCATTTCTTGAATCCAGCATTGGTATATGACCTAGCAGGTCAGAGCAATGTTCTGCTCTGTTATTAATGTTTGAACATGGGAAGACAGGTGTTCTTTTCCAACCGAGGTTGCTAAACTGAGAGAATATGTATATGGGTTTATAGAGGCCCCCTGCCTCATCACAGAGAAGATAGTAAATATTATAGACCAATTCAGAAAACTAAGAAAGAAAGCTCAGGAGAAAGCATTGATGATCATTTGGGCACCTGAGTTGCAAGTATACTTAAAATTGCTTCTAAATTCAGACCTCTTGGTTGCATAAAAATGTAAATGTGCCCTTGAGCTCAAGATAGTTTTAGATGGTTTTCTCCCCCTTGTGAGCAAAAAAGTAACTGATGAAAAGATTGCAATGGCCAATCACCTTTCATCAGCTATCATGCCTCTTCAGCTCCTCGCGTTATTTCCTCAGGATGGGTGGTCCCAGTCCCTGAAGCCTTCTGTCATAGTTGGTCTGTTTTGGTTGCTACAGCAAAATACCATACAATAGGAGGCTTGTCAAACACAAAAATGCATCACTCACATTTCTGAGAAACGGAAATCTAAGAGCAAGGTCAGGTGAGGACTCTTTTCCAGGTAGCAGACTTATTTACCCTACCAGGGCAGGAGGGGCAGGGGAGCTCTGCGGGGTCTTTTGCTAAAGCACTAATGTCATTCATGAGGGCTTCGCTCTCCGTACATGATCACCTGCCAGAGACCTCATGTCCAAATACTATCACATGTGGAGGTTAGGATTTAAAGATGGAATCCAGGGGGACAGAAACATTCAGACCACAGGACCCTCTTTACTTGACCTGTTCTTCCCCCTGCCCTCACCCCTCAGACCTTTTTCTCTTTTACTACACAAGAAGCAGCATCAGGAGTTCTAAGTTTGGTCCAGTTTCTGCCACCAATTTATTATACATCCACAGGTAAGTTACCTTATTTCTCTAGGCCTTTGATTCTTCATTTCTAAAATGAGAAGTTTACACTAAAATTACTCTTAAAATACACTATTCAGCTCTAAAATTCTGTGTTTTTATAACAGGAAGAAGTGAGGAGAAGAAATTATGCAGTTGGAAGTTGCATAGACTTTAGCATATGCTGATTTAAATGCACATGCACGTAGGTGAAAAAACTGTTAATTTTCTTCTTTTCTAATGGGTAAGGTCATGGTAATCATGTAATGTTATGTACATTTTTCCCCAGAAAGAAAGAATACATTTTCAAAAAAAGCTGTAAGAATTTGACAATGTCCAGTGTTATTGCTGCTTAAATTCAATTACTCAACAGATTTCAACATGTCTCTTCCCCAAGTGGAACCAATTTCATTAAAGCAGTTATGAAACTACAGCCATGCTCCTCCTTTCCCTAAAATTGTAATCACAAAATTTTAAATGCATATATTCATTTTCCTCTCCTTCAACCAAGCGAGTACAGCTTGTCAGTATTCTCTGCAAAAGTGATTATCAGTTCTCTATGAAAATCTTCATAGAAAAATTAGATACAGGTTAGATATAGGGCAGACGCCTGTTGAACTTAGCATTTGATTCCATTACTTAAAAACCAATTGGTATTCATTTTTACATCTGCTACTGACATTCTTTTTAGCTGTGTGTGTGTGTGTGTGTGTGTGTGTGTGTGTGTGTGGTGTGAGAGACAGAGACTGAGTCAGACAGAATTGAAGAAAAGAGAAGAGAACATTTTTCAGATAGTCAATCTAGTTGAGTACAATATATTTAAACTAAAGAATTTTATGTTTATATGTACATACTGAAAGGGGTTTAACTTACTTTAGTCTAAGAATCTTTCATTAAATTATTTGCTTCAAATCAGAGAAAAAGCTTTACTCAAATCTCATACTTGTCACAGTAGATAAAAAATAAAACATATTTTTGTTTTGAGAGTTCTTACTCTTGAGAAACATTCCATAATGCCTATGGGCTACCACATATCAGGACATTTGGTTCAGTCCTTCTGGTCTAATGTCCACAATGGTCAGCAACAATATATTAATTGTCCAAACAGACATTATTCCTTAAAGTTGACAGCACTGTTACATGTGTGTAAAACTTGTACAAGGAGATTATTAATGACACAGGGAGACTTTTTCCTCATGCACAGGCTTTCTATCATGAAGTCTTGCCAACAGAAGTCCTGCCATCTTTCCTGGGTGATAAGTGAGGAGCAAAGTAATTGAACCTTTCACCTGTGGAATTTTCCCTAACCCCACACTGGCTTTCTAGTTTGGTCAGAACTTAAAAGAAAAGTATGCATGTATGCATGTATGTATGCATGCATGTATCTATCATGTATGTATGTATCATTTATTATATCTACCTATCTACCTACCTACCTTTCTATCATCTATTATCTATCTATCTATCTATCTATCTATCTATCTATCTATCTATCATCTATCTATCATCATCATCATCTTCTATCATCTATCATTTATCATCTATCTATAGCTATCATCTATCACCATTTACCTATCCATCTATAATATTTCTGTCATATATTTATCAATGTAACTACCAATCTGTCTTCTGTAAACTTTGACCACATGTAAGCTTTGAAGTCCTGGCCTCCAGAAGGAAAGGTTTGGTGTGTTCACCCCCGCACCCTTCCTGTGTCCCCTGCTGTTTCCTAGCACAGGGACATTCTCACATGTCCTCAAGTCTAACAGGATCAGCTGCAAATATACCTTCCTATGTTTTGAAAGCAAAGGCCAGGGAAGGTGTGAGGAGTTTGGAAATTTCTGTTTTGATCCAAGACAGATAAAGTAAATTAATAATCCACTCAAACAAAGGACTGGCCGCATGTTGGAGGGGAGGGGCGTGAACATTACCAGTGATTTTTTAATATAGTGGAGTGGGCAACAAGAAGGACCAGCCTCTTTTGGGTTCCAATCTCTATCCTTCCACTTAGTTTTGTGACTTTGGACTACTGACTGAAGCTCTCTGTCTACTGGGCTCTTGTTTTACAGCACAGATACCTTTGTATCTATTTATGGAGTTGCCATGAGAGGTTAGATGAGTTATACGTGAAAAAGGGCTTAGAAAGATGGTGGGTGCCCTGTGATCACTCTGTAAATGTCACATTCTGATCTGCCTTTTCTGAACTCAAAAGCCCTTAAAATCTAGTGTGGACTCTAACAACATGTTCTTCAAAATCAGAGGTTTACACCTTGAGTCCATCAACTGTGTAACCCGGGGGAAGCCACAGATCCCCTCAGTGTTGCTTCCATTATTTGGAAAATGGAGCTTTTAGTATCTACTCATAGGGTGGTTTACAGTGTTAAAAACAATGATGTCTGTGAATCCCTGTCAGAGAGCTTAAACAATGCTTCACTCTTGCCCCAACAGGGAATTGATTTGATTCTATGCTGTCCACCTCTAGATCATGCCTTTATGTAAGAGTGCCTTTCTTCCTTCTTTTTCTGGATCTCTGATGGTTACTTTCCTGATCACAGGGCTAGATACACATTATGTGTAAGTTCTTGTTAAATTTACTTGACTTAGCTGGGTCTATAGAAACAGGTCTAGAGTAACTTTTAATTGTCTATCCTCTATCCTCAAGAGTGCAACATCTATCTGTTGGCTAGATCTGAAGCCAGGACTTACGCCTCCCCCCCTCCCACCCTCAACCCACACCACTACATTCATTTTTCACAAAGTGGAGTTGGAGCGACATCATTGCTCTGCCTTGAGCAAAGCAGCCAGCTGTCTGAATGGAAGCAAACGCAGTGTTCCCACCTGCAGTCGGCCCCAGGTTGCCTGGGAGGATGCATCTGTGCCCTTGCTGGGCCAAGTCTAACACATGGGCCTGTTAGCAATATTAATGACTGTCCACAAATGCACCCAGCCAAATGTCATTTCTACTCAGCAGTTTTCCAACTCTCTCTGTGTGTCAAGGCTGAGTGGGAGAGGTAAACAATGAGCTCTTGATGGTAACAGCACGTATCTTTGAGGAATCTAGAATAGCTCAGTTCACATCCATTCGTTGTTTTTCTTTGTTCATTTTTCTTCAATCAATGAATATCAAAGACTTACAGTTCTTTCACTATATTCCCACCCAATGTATTTTGGTTCTTCTCTCAGCATAGAGATAGGTCTTTCACTTAAGGATAATTATGAAATTGACACTTCATTTTATTTTCCTTGACCTAAATAGTCCTGTTTATTTTTATCTTTTTCTGTGTGTAATATCAGCTTAAAACTAGTTTGAATGAACTATACCTTTGCATTAGTGAGAGCCTTTATTGCATTTTGAAATTTCATTTTCAAAATTAAATGCTTACAAAATGATGTTCTCTAATTTCAATGAATTATTATTGATCAGTCTGAATACGTATTGCTAATTACTGGTACTTCAGCATTACTGTGAGGTTATCCAATGGGGACAGAGACAGGCACGGAGCCTTGGTCCTCTCTGACCTCATCTGTTCCTTCTCCCCCACATCTTGTCCCTCAGAACCTTGTTTATTAGGGTCTATGCTCAGATTTACTTCAGGTATCAGCAGAAATGGAGGAGGGCTCCACTTGAAATGTGAACTTCTATGGAATACAGGTTAGCTTTAAATTACTTTCACACAATCAGTCTCCTTTGGAGGCCACATAAGAAAGAGATAACATTTTCCCCACATCAATAGTGGCGAGAAAACCAAGTCTAGGAAAATTCCAGCAGCTTGTCAGAGGTTCCGTCACAGGTAGTGGATTCCAGCCCAGGGCTTCCCCTACCTACATGTGTTATTCAATGCAGACTCTGGAGTCATTTTAGTTTGAGTTTATGTGATCCATCACCTGCAACCATTTAAATATTTCCAAAGTCCACATTTTTAATGAAGTAACAAAATTGTAGACTTTTATGTCTTTTTTGCTACCGCCTTTCCATGCAAACATTTGTGTGTGGGGGCAATGTGACTGTGTGAATGTGTGTATGTGGGAACATGGGAGTGTGTGAGCATATTAAATGTGTGTCTGTGCGTGTGGCACACTTGAATGTGTGAATGTGTATGTGGCACATTTGAGAGTGTAGGCATGGGTATGTATGAGTGTATGTGTGAGCATATGTGAGTGTGTTTATGTGTGCATAAGTGATGGTGTGGAGGATATATGTGAGTGTATGAATGCACATGTGGCACATGTGAGTGTGTGAATAGGTGTGCATGTGTAAATGTGCGAATGCTTGAGTTAGAGAGTGGGCAGCAGTGTCACTCTCCTTGCGATTTATTTTCGATCCTCAAATTGTGGGTATGACCAAATGGCTCTAGATGTTCAGAGAGCAGTCTACTTATGCGCAGGCTTGTCCATCAGTTCCACCCATCTTCTTACTCTGGGATTGAGTTAAAAGATCAAACAGCACTCACTATGAACTGCCATTGCCCAGTATCTCCAGACTCTTCCCTTGTGCCCCTTAGACTCAATTCCCTG